>SNQJ01S0055037.1:0-27277 GCA_010110895.2 Picea sitchensis | reverse complement strand
ATATATAAATAAAAATAAAGAGAATTATAAAAGTTGCTTGATACCTTTTATTAAATTGGAAGGCAACTGAAGTAATATTCAAGATATTCAAAGGAAGAATATATATATAAAAAAAAGGATTAAAGTATATAAAGTAAAAAAAGTTCTAAAACCATTTCAATTTATATGTAAATGCAACATATATTGAATAATCGAAAAATAAGAAGTCGTGAACAATGAATTCAATATATAAATCTAAATTTTGGACTAAATGTTTTTTTTGTGAAATAGAGTTTGAGTATATGACAACTTTTAAAAACCACAATCGCTTCTATCCAATTTGTGGGAAATCATTTATTATGGAATAATATCAATAACTCATAAATGCAATCACTAATATTAAAAGGAAAACTAGGACATTATAAAGAGAGAAATAGAAAATTACAGTTTGAAATTGAGAAGGAGAAATATTTTAATGGGTTAACAAAGAAAGATAATATTTACTTCAAAGAGTGTAATCGGGAATTCATCACACAAATTGAAGAACTAAAAACCCCCAAAAATGGACAAAGACTTACTAGAATGAGATGAAGAAATATCACAAATTAAAAATCATAATTAAAATTTACAAGTAAAAATCAAGAAGTCCAAAGACAAGAAGCAAGGGAATAAAAATTCAGAACAAGAAAATCAAGGTCTCAAAGAGAAATTAATCGAAAAAGAGGAAGAAATATCCTACCTAAGGAACCGTAATCAGAAGTTACTTGAACAAATTAGAAACGTAAGGGATGAAACAAAAGGAGAATCTAGAATAAAAAAGTAAAGACGACAAGTCAGAAAATAAGGAAGAAATTGTATGTTTAAGATGAAATAATCAGGATTTACTAACACAAATTAAAAATATTAAGCATGATAAGAAGTCTTTTCAAGAAGAGCTAGATTGCAAAACATCTTTAGTCGAAAAATAAACAATGACTGACATAATAGAGAAATTATCAGACATTCAAATTCTGACATTAGAAAAAGGAACCAATACAGAGGTTGTCGATGTTCAAATTTAGAAAAATGTTTATATTGACAAATCACTACAAACATCAAAAGAAGATGGTTCCAAAGAAAAATCACAAGAGATTAGGATGCCTTATCGTCATCCAAATCACAAGAGTCGTTACGACCAATGACAACGTCAAGAGGAATATAAACAGTGTTTTTCTTACCGATAAATAAACTACAACATTGAAAAAGAACGAAGACAAAATCAACAGCTTGTATGGAAGCATAAAATGAGAAGTCCTATCCGAACAATAAATCATCAAACATTCCCAATGAAGGTAGATTTGGGATGGATCACTCCCTATAAGATGCAACACATTAGTTTATGAATCTGAAGGTTATATCAGCTTGTTTCATCGAGTGTCGCAACTACAAGCACATAAGATCTTGAGAAGACATTGTGATCCAAAACAAGAGTTTAAGGGAAGCCTTTCAGTAATTATGCTTTGAAAACAAATCATTTTTAAGGGGAAGGAAATGTAACATAAATAAATAATAATAATAATGAATAATCATAGTATTAATAATTAACATTGTCAGCTAAATGTCATGACCTTTCATAAATGGTCATCAAGGTGCCCCTTAGGTTTATATATATATGGGCCCTTTCATTGTATTCAATATATATATATATATATCATGCATTCTTTTACAAAATATTTTACATTCTTGTTGTGACAGGCACTACAACCCTCCATTTTCCTTTATTTGCATCTTCTTTAGAAAATGGAGCCCCTCATTTTTTGTGTTTGAAAGAGATTTTTATTTAGCCTCTCTTTGCCTCAGACTCTTAGAGAAATCGTGTTCACTTTAAGAAAGCATCTGCAAAAGAAAATACTCCAAAATTTTCATTTTTGAGCAAGTTGGAATAAATTGGCAACGTTAGTTCTAACTCCTCCAATTCACATCAGAGGAGTTTCTCTTTTTATCGTCGATGCCCTTACTTATTGCATAAGTTGATATTAACTCTTATGATGTGAATTGGAGGATTTTTCTCCACATTTGTTGATGTCATCAGAAGACTTTGAGGAAAGTGCTCCAATGAACATCGAAGGACTTCCTACTATTTTCTTTGATGTTCATCGAAAGACTTTGAGGAAAGTGCTCCGATGAACATCGAAGGACTTCCTACTAATTTATCTGATGTTCATTGGAGAGGTTTCTCTCAAGTCCTCCAACGTTAATTTCCTCACCTACCCCACATTTAACACTGAAAACCTCATCAATCTATTTATACTTGAATGGTATGTGATTTTCCTTTATTCAGCTAGTAAGTTGAGGTAAGAAGAGTTCTTCGGACCAGGAGCTCGCCAAGTCACCACCCAGATTCGCACCTTATCAACACCCTCCATGTGGGGTTAGGTTTAAACGTATGTTTGGGCATTCTCTTTTCCCCACTATGGTTAGGGTTTTTATTCCTTTAACTTGTAGTTATTTTTCTTTTCCACGTTAACCCCTTGTTTCTCCCTCCTCCCTATACCTAGCTCGTCCTGCAAATAGTGGTTACCAAACACTGTTGAAAAAAATTTCTTGCACCCTTACGAAACCATCATGACCCTGTTTTCCATGCATGACATTCAAATCCTTGAGTCCCCATTTATTTGTCCCTAACAACGATGGGAATTTTGATGGTTTCCCAATCCCGGTCTCTATACAAAGCACAAGGCGTGGAGACCATCTTCCACTCTCGGTCGAACCCCTAGAAATCCAGACTAGAACCTTTCCATTTCCTTAAGCCTTCACCAGAAACGTTGTTGGAAACTCCTTCGATCGTATTAGAGGAGTTCTTGTAAACTCCTCCGATATGATCGGAGGAGTTATAAGGAACTTCCCTGAACTTTCCCCCCCATTCGGACCTTCGAACAGTAACTCCTTCGATCACATCAGAGAAGTTCTTGTTAACTCCTCTAATGTGATCGAAGGAGTTTCAAGTAACTCTTTCAATCCTCATCCTACTTAAGAAGCACAAAATCTAACTCCAATGTGTTATCAAAGTGGTTAGATTTAAATCCTCGGATTCACGTCAGAGGGGTTTTTATTAACTTTGTCGATCAGATCCATTTCACTTTGGAAACCTTAGCACAAACTCCTTTGATTTTCATCGGAGGAGTTAGTCTTTAAACCTCTGATTTTTCTTTTTAAGCATACATTTCACCCATTATTCCTCAAACTTTCACTAATCTTATCAAGCATGTCTACCATCGCTTTAACATCCTCATATGATATCTCTCTTTCCAGTGATGGTCCTATTGGTTCCTCTTGTATTTAAAACTCGTTAGTTGCATTGAATTGTATTTTGTATCCTAATATGTGTAGTAAACTCATTTTTATGGGAGGTTCAAGCATGTCTACTCAAAATAAAAATGCAAGCAAAGTATCCATAGACGAGGCCTCTGGTAGTGGACAACAAGTAGAAGGTGAGCCAAAAATCCTTGGAGCCACGTAAGATGATACGTCAAGGTTGTTGGAGAAGGATAGAGAAACATTAAAATGGGGAGAAATATATTATATGTTCAAAAAATATAATTTCTCCATCGAAGCCAAGGATATATATGATCTTCAAGTGTTCAAGAATATTAGGAAATCAGGTATCTTCAGAGTAGCAGCGCACCCAACATTATTCCCCTGCATGGATGCGATCACATGGATTCTGAAAAATACTGATGTGAGTAGCATATACGTCTACAACGCAAGAAAGGAACCCTTAGCTTCATTTATACCCAAGTATTTGTCCAAGTGATATCATATTGAGAAGGGGATCAAAAGGCTAGATAGTAAACTCCTCAATGAGTTTGAGTACACACCTAAGGACATGTTCCCCAAGTGGTATAGGGCAGATAAGAAATTTAAGTACAAAACTAAAAGTGGATACCCCATGAGTGCCTTAAGAACACCCTACTGGTACTTGGTAGCCATTATGTGCAGATTGTATGGGGAACCTGAAGCGACACAATTGTCCCTATCCTATATTCCCCTAATATATTATTGCACAAATGCAAGGACATCATTCCATTTGTAAGATATCCTATCTGATAACCTCATGGAAGCCATCTCCATGGTGAAGTAGGCCCAACCCGGAATGTTCCCAAGCTTCCATATGTCCTCGTACCTCCTAGACATCATGTGCACAACTCACAAGTACCTCGATATGGGGTGGAGTTGGCTACCATTTGACCCTACAATTCATATATATTGTAAAATTCTCTGGGAACACAAGTATTGTATGGAGTATTAAAGGATATGCAAGCACTTTCTGGCTCCATTATATGAGTTCATCTTCTGCACCCCCCTCCATGCATGATTGACAAGGCCATGGAAGTTATAAGGAGAATTGGGGATTGGTACCTCATGGAGCACAATACTTATATAAGAATATATAGCGCAATGAAACCAACCCATTTTCTTCCCCGGTTTGTGCCCGACAAACTTGTGCTCCAAGAAGTGGTGTATCAGACCATCATACACGGAGTTGGGGGGATGTTATACCGACTAAAGAAAGCAATCTTTCCTCCTCTTCCATTTTATGTGGGAAATTGTTTCTTCGAAAACACTAAGCATACCCAAGCATAAGTAAACACCCTACCATCCTATCGCTTCATGGAAGAGAGATACAGGAGACATAATCCCAAAAATATTATTGAGATCATTTCAACAAGATCGGTCTACCTTGGGAGTATACCACGGATCTTTGGGAGGAGGAGTAAGTACACTAGAACACCTGAACATATGATGAAGTCATCTTCAAAAGGCGTGGCCATCCGAGAGGAAGTATCGTAGACAAAGAAAAAGTAAGAAAAGAAGCCAAGAAGAAGGTAGAGAAAGAAGAAGTTGAGTGATCTCCCCCCATTTCCATCTCAACACACTCAGGATATGCAGAAGAAGAAGAAGTACCAGTTGATAAAGAGATGAGAGAGAAAGATAAAATTTTAAAAAAGAAAAACGATGCGGCAAAGAAGAAGCAGAAGTAAAGATGAGAGAGAAAGATAAAATTTTAAAAAGAAAACGATGGGTAAAGAAGAAGCGTAAGGTAATAAGAAACATTTGCAGCAAAGTGAGAGGAAAAATGAAATGAACAAGTAGAAAAGGAAAAGCAACAAAGTAGTAGTGGAAAATAAAGTTAAAGAAGCGCCGACAAAGTCAAGTGAAGAATAAAGGAACCCAAAGAAATGGAAGAGAGAGTTGAGGGATACACATCCAATGGAAACATGCATTCTATGAAACGTCTATCGCTAGTGTAGAAACATATCTATTAGGAAACAACTTAGGAATTGGGCTCTGGGAGCCATTTCAGTCAAGCGAAGTACTGGACATAAGGAGCTTCACCTATGACAGCAAGACAAGGAGGATTCTATAGGCGCAGGTGAAGAAAGTGTCAGTAACAGAAGGAACACCTATCTCGATTGTCACCCATGTTCTTGTAATGGGAGATGTTAGAGCAGATCATGTAACTACAGCTACGATCGGCTCTGCGTTTATGAACTCCAATGTAGACAACATACGAAGATTGTGCAAGTGAAATAAAGAGAAAGAGGCAAGGATCAAAGAGCTAGAAGAAAAACTTCAGCAGGTCAAGATTGATGAAAGAATCCTTCAAAGATTCAAAATAATTGTTAAGAAAGTTAGGAACGAGTTGGAGGGATCCATCGTTGACATGTACACTCACCTTCACCTCTTCCAAAACGTAGCTTCAATAATCATTGATCAAAATAACCGGATACATGCAAATCTGACATAATATAACATCATTCACGAAGGCATAACCGATATAGACAGATGGATAGAGGAAAATCCATATGCATCACCTAATTTATATTGATAGTCAAAATTGGAAAGAAATATGGATTTATATGTGTTGGATCATTGCCAGCAGGTAGGAAAGAGAGATGATAAGGAATTCACCAAATCTATGGCAGTATGCTCAAAGATCCATAAAGTAGCAAAAGAATTGATCAAAAGAAATTGATTGCCAAAGTTAGATGAACTGGGGAATAAACTAGTGTTAGAAGAACTGATATACAAGGTAAACAACAACAAAAATCAAAGAAGGGAAGTAGTTGAAGCCTCCACCACCATCTCCAAAAACCTCATTGATCAATAGTTGTTACAACCAGTTAAGCCGCATACCATGATACATGCCTTCATGACAACATTGGTTAAGGACATCAGTACTCTAGAAGATAGTGTTGCTCTCAATAACGTAACTTTGGAGCAGTTGACTTACAGAAGGATTGAATCCTTATATGACCAACTAGAAGTTTGGACAACATATCTCTGAAACAAAAATCCATGAAGAAAGGAAAAATACCTTCCTTTTGTTGTGTCTTTTTTTCTTAACCAACCTCAATTTCATCTTATTTGTACACTAATTGTCACTAGGAATAAGAAGTTGAACCATTTTTGTAATTTCTTCTTCAAGAAGAAGACGAAGAGTCATATAGGAGTTACTAAAATTCGTATAAAGAGGAATATAATCCCATTTGAGGGGGGATTTTGACTCTTCAAACATTGTCTATTTCTGAACTATTTTGGAAACACAGTGTCAACTAAAGTTGAAGAGTTGTTTTAGAGTTCTCCTGTCTTATTGTTGAAAATGCTAAGGAGAAGCCCTCAGGGCCAGCTTTTGAAGAAGGAATTATTTTGTGTGTGAAGCAAATCTAAGCGATGAATTATTTCAATTGAAGATGAATGTGGTTCATATGGATTGTAAGAATGCTAGTTTATTTATGGATTAATTCTTATGCAATATGTGATATTCTACAGTTTTAAGTGTTTCTTCAAACATCCTTATGCCTTGAGATTTATGAGTTGTTGATGTTTCCATTACTACAATCTGGACTAATCTAGTTATATGTATGTGTACGCACTTGTTTCTGGATCTTCTCTTCTATTCCAGCTATATGTGTAGGATTTTATGCAAGATTCGGTTTCATTTTTCAACTCAATGGTTAATTAAGTTTGCTCATAGCTAGGATAGGTTAAAGTATATTAGTAGTAGATTAGTTTTCATTTCATACATAGTATTCATCTACACATTTTCATTACATATCCACTCATCATTCACCCTCATCAGTAAACCGGTTTGTAACTGGCCAAAACCCTAAAAACAATATCAATGGTAGTTGGGCCAAATTTCGGATGGGACTCCTAAACCAAATGGTGCACAATCTAGTTGGGACAGTGTACCGGGGAGTACCCCTTGCTGTTGTCGGGAGAATTTAGACATGTCAACATAATTGGCGCTAGAAGGAGGGCCATGTTTATGGCTTATATAAATGATTTACACAAGCGAAATCAATCTTCAGGAAATAATCCAACTCCTTCCTTGTTTCCTCGAGTTGAATCTAAACAAGAAGTTACCTATGAAGACTCAAGGCCTAATTTCGGAAGTGCCTCTGGAAGCCCGGAAACTCGCTCTGAGACTTGGTTTTGTATCCCACAAGAAGAGATCTTTGAAACTCGTAGGATTACATGTGCTTATGAAAAAATACTTGGCAAGTTACCAATAGCCTCTGAGCTTCCTAGGAGGAAAGAAACCTGTGTAGAAATTCCTAAGACAAATCTTGATTTTTACATAGACTCCATAGATGACCTCAATGAAACTTCTATACAAGAAGTTCTAGGACCCTTAAGTCAAGATGCACATTTCCTTGTTCAACTTGAGGAGGAATTTGAAGGTGAACAACCAAAAATTACTTTACAAAAACTAATGGGGGAAAACATAAACCATAGGGAATTTATACCTCACTAGAGGGCCCAAGGTGCTCTGAATTTGGTTGAACAACTAAATGAAATGCCAAGAGAATTTGATAAAGTCCTTCCAAAATTTGATCCAGATAAATGTGGGTCCCCAAAGGACCATTTAAATAATATCTTCCTAGTCACTCACTTACTAGACATCCAACATGAAGACGTGGTTTGTAGGATTTTCCCTTATACTTTTTCAGGCAAAGCATATACTTTGTATTTCATCTTACCACCCAGTTCTATAATTGAGTGGGATGATTTTGAAAGGTTGTTTATCAGGAAATTCGGGGAAAGGAAAACAATTATGTCTCTACATAAATAGTTAGGGACCATCAAGAAGGAAAAGAAAGAGAAGGTAAAATATTTTAACCAAAGATTTCACAATGTATTAATCAAATTTCCCCATGACATAGCTCTGACGCAATCCTTGGAAATTGAATATTATACAACAACATTAACTCCTTCCATAGGGATCTTTGTCAAAAGGGCTAACAAAAACACTTTGGGAATTAACTTTGATGAAGATGAAATAGTCGAAAAGGAACTCTCGTCCTATGAAAATCAATTGTATACCGAGGAAACCAAAACAATTGGAAAGAGACCCTTGCTATTAATTAAACCACCTGAAAAGGAACCAAAGGATATTGATAATGTGGTTAAATTAGTAAATAAATTGTCTAACTAAGTGGTAGATATTAAAAGGAATGTCGGTGAAGGATCATCAAAACCTCAAAATTTTCAACCATTCTTTAAGAGACAAGATAGTCCACCCAAACCACCCTACATGGATTTTAAATTAGATAGCTTCAGCAACGATAGTTTTTTCTCTTATCACCAATAGAATCGCCCAGAATGAACTTGCCCTTAGTGGGTCAACTCCATGACCCTGGTGATAAATCAATTTTTTAACCAGTAAATATTAAATGATGAAATCCATGCACAAGATCCCACTGACATTACTGATGAAATTCCCCCAGAATATGCCATGCCTTTTTGAGATTGGTGTCCAAAATCGGATGATGAATAGATTGAAGAAGTAGTTATCGAGGATACACCAGTTTTCAAGGCTAATGCACAAATAAATTATAGTTTACGCAACAAAGTTCCAATTCCTAACACTCCTTTCCCCAGTGAGGACCATATTCCTCTCAAGAAAATCACTCCTCCCCATGCTCCTCCAAAACCAAATGACGGAGCTCAAGGGAAAATCAACAAAAAAACAAGCAAATCCACCCCAACCAACATAGATAAACCCAGTATGTATGTCTCAACTGGGAATAACGCCAAGCTTAACATGGTACCAAATAACAACAAAACTTGTGAGCCAAAATTTAAACAAATAGTGAACGAATCCAATGCACATGCCCTTGACTACAATGTGATAAAAGACATGAAGAAAACGAAAGAAAATATTTCCATATTCAATATCTATTCTTTACCAGAATAGCGTGAGATCTTACACGACGCTTTTAGTCCTGATGACGCTAAAAAAAGGACGGTTGTTGTTACTAAAAGCATACTTTCAGAAAATGATACACAAGAAATACACAAGGTAGAAATAGTAGCAACCATAAACGTAGCCAGTATAGGTGCTTTCTCAAAATCTCAAGTACCACCTTTTCTGCTCACTTACAAAATTTGTAATTTCAACGTGCATAATTGTCTAGAAGATTCAGGTGCATTGTCTAACACAATTCCCTTTTCTGTGTGCCAAAAAATAAATGTTGTTCCGCAAATAACAAGAATTGGAATTATACAACTTGAAAGGACATACATTAAGGTAAAAGGTGAACTTGAGGATGTCTTAATCAGACTATCACCTGATCCTAGGTTGCACCATACAATGGATATCGTTGTTGTTGATATACCAGAGAGTTATGGGCCACTGTTAAGCAGAGATTGGTCGACAAAACTTCAAGGTTACTTTTCCACTGATTGGTCTCATTTGTGGCTTCCTTACAAAGGTAAAGTGAATCAAATCCGTGTAAATAGTGAAGCACACATGAAACACACAGTGATAGAATTGGAAGGGAAGAATGAACCCATAAGCTTTTCTCATTCTGTCTTGGGTAATTAATTTTTTGAGACTGATTATGGATGTTATGAGTCACAGACATATGAAGTACCATCAGAATTACAATCTGAACTACGCCCGTGAATCCATAATAGCACTTGTACAATATTAACTAACTTAGGATTTAGTTCAACTAACAAAACCAAAATTCCTTATATGTGGACCATGTTCTTTGATGGCTCCAAGACATAAGATGGAGTCAGAGCAGGATGTGTCCTAATTGATCCTGGACAAGGAAAAACATACATATCATGACACCTAGAGTTTGAATGCACCAACAACACCACAGAATACGAAGCTTTAGTTCAAGGTCTTAAAAAGACCATCGATCTCAAGGTGAAATATATTAAGGTGTTTGGTGACTCTGCAATCATCGTACGACAGGTAAGAAACACTATCCACTACCTGTCTGTGCATTTAAAGGAATATCAACAAGAGGTATGGAATTTAATTTACTTATTCGATGCATTTAATATTACTTCTTTAACTCATGATCAAAATATAGATGTAGATATATTGGCCAATGTAGCATCTAGATTAATGCCTCCTAGTGATGGTTTTTTTGTCGAAATGATGTTCAGGCCTTCCATACCAGACAATATCACAAATTGGAGAGTATTTGATAATGACTCACAAATTATCATTTTTCTCACTAGTTCAGACAGTTTCCAAGATGCAGTGATAGATGATGAGACACATCAGCAAGAGTTACAAACCTATCAGGAGGAGGCAAATAAGGTAAAAACCAATTGTGTCCTGAAGAGCGTTTTAACCCTTGAGAAACTATTCGATTTGCAGTCAAAGTTTAGGAGGCCAACCAACCCAAAGACCAACAGTTCTACTATGATGCACTTTTTGGTCAATCTTGGAACCTTTGGACAACCCAAATATGTTAATCTAGGCACCTACTGTTCAGACACGAAAAAACATGCATTCACGGAATTGTTCAAGAAGTATCGAGATGTTTTTCTTGGACTTATGACAATTTGAAAACATATGATACTTGAATAATACAACATGTGATCCCTATTAAAGAGGGTATCAAGCCATTTCAACAAAAGCTCAGAAAGATACATCTTACTCTCGAGCCTCTTATACAGAAAGAATTAAAGAATCTATTAGACGCACGAATCATATTTAAAATTCAACATTCAAACAGGGTTTCTAATATGGTACCTGTAAGGAAAAAGTTGGGAGAAATATGGATTTGTATAGATTTCCAGAACCTAAATCACGCTTTTGACAAGGACAACTATCATGTTCCTTCGATGGAACAAATCATTCAACTCATTTCAGGATCTAAGTTGTTTTCTCTATTGGATGGATTTTCGGGATATAATCAGGTTCTCATGGCAGAACCCAACTAATTAAAGACCACATTCCGGACCAAATGGGGAATGTATGCCTATAGAAGAATTCCCTTTAGCTTAATGAACATGGAAGCTAAATTTCAAAGGGAAAATGGATATCACATTTAAAGGATTAATCAGTCAAAGTGTGGTGGTTTACCTTAATGATGTTACTACCTTTTCAAAGAAAAGAGAAGATCATCCAAAGCATCTGAAACAAATATTTGAATGATGTAGGAAATATGGGATCTCTTTAAATCCCAAGAAAACCATATTTGTTGTTTCAGAAGGCTTATTATTGGGACATATGATCTCAAAAGACAAAATTTTGGTGGATCCGGAAAGGACAAAAGCCATTTTATAAATTCCCCCACCACATAGAAAAAAAATAAATGCAATCATTCTTTGCCAGAATCAATTTTGTAAAAATATTTGTTCCAGATTTTGTCGAAATTGTGAATATGCTTCAAAGAACGATAAAAAAGGATGTTTAGTTTAAATGGACTACAATGGAGAAAGAAGCATTTGAAAACATCAAAGTTGTCGTAGCGTCTGCACCATCTCTACGGAATCCAGAGTTTGCCAAATATTTCTTGTTATATATGTTCGCATCTTATTACACCCTAGCAGTGGTGCTTACACAGAAAGATGAGAAAGGAGATGAGTATCATGTTTCGTTTATGAGCACTAGATTACAAGGTGTTGAACTCAACTACCCCTGGGTGGATAAGCAATATTTTGTTGTCCATAAATCCATCAAACAGTTCAGACCTTATATCCTTAAAAAATCATACAAAAGTTAGTGTCCCTCACACGGAGGTCACGTCAATATTCATCCAAAGAGAACTGGCAGAAGGACGAGGAAATTGGATGACAGTCTCACAAGAATACGACCTTGAATTTAAACCATCCAATATCTTGAAAGGTCAAGGATTATGAAAACTAGTGATGCAAGGTACCGATGATGAATAACAAGAGGAGGATGGGTGGAAATATGAACCAAATATGTATACTCAACAAGTTCCATACATCCCATCCATTGAGCATTCATAATGTAATGACCTCAAATATAACTTACAGCATGGAACAACCCTCAATTAGCTTAATGCTAAGAAAAAGAGAGCACTCGGGTTGAAGTATATGCAATATCAGTTGCTTCATGGCATTCTATTTAGAAAGAACTATGATGGGGTGTTGCTCAGATGCCTTGAGAAACAGGATGTTGACAAGGTCCTGAAAGACATCCATGATGGACATACCGATGGCCATTTTTCAGGAGATACAACAACTCACAAAACACTGAGAGTTGGATATTATTGGCCCACGTTATTCAAGGATGCACATGCATATTCAAGAAGTTGTGAATCATGTCAGAAGATTGTAGGAAGAGGACGTAAAGTAGCTACTCCACTCCAACCTGTTGCTATTGAAGAGCCCTTTGAACAGTGGGGTCTGGATATCATTGGTGAGATTTATACACATTCCTCCAAACAACACAGGTATATTCTGACCACTACCAATTATTTTACACAATGTATTGAATCAGTACCATTGGTAAAAGTAAATGAAGAGGTAGTGATTATTTTTCTTGAACAAAACATTATCAAAAGGTTCGTAGTTCCTAACTCTCTAGTGTTTGATAATGAAACTTATTTTCCATCTTTAAAATTATCTGATTTTCCATTAAAGAAAAGGATTATTTTGAATTATTCTTCCAATTATTACCCTTAGGGAAATGGCTTAGCAAAATCCAAAAATAAAAACATAATCGGTATCCTAAAATGAACCATGGTTGATCACCATAGAAATTGGCACAACACTTTATCGAATTACCTATGGGCTTATCACATCACTCCTAAGGCCTCCATAGAAAACTCTCCATATTTCCTTGTTTACAAGAAAGAATTCATCTTACCCTCAAATATTTACCTTCCTTCCCTGCAACTCACTCAACAATTCTGAGGAAGAGAGTGCATTGTGATTCAACGATGCATCAATACCTTTCTAAATTTAGAAGAAAGCCGCACTAAATCCAAAAGCAAGTTCGAATCTCACCAATAAACCATGAAGCACTGGTTTGATAAGAAATATGTTGGTGAGAAAGAATTCCAAGTTGGGGACTTAGTTCTTAAATGGGACAAGCCACACGAAGATAAAGGGAAACATTCAAAGTTATAGAAACTTTGACTTGGTCCTTATGTCATCAAAGAAAAAATTGGCCAAGGTACCTTTTGGTTAAAAAACCTTCAGGGGGAATTTGATTACCTCCCTGTTAACGACCATCCTAAAACATTACATCAACTAGCCATTGAGGCTGCTTTCACTTGTACATAAATAATTTTTTCATCTTTTTGGTTTTGTTGCATTTTTGTTTTTTCTTTTGTTTCATGTTTGTTTCCTAGTATGTTATGAATAGATTTTTTTTTTGATCCTTCTTGAGAGTTGTCCCCCCATTTTGAGTTCCCTATAACTTATTCTTGGTCATATGTTTAATTAGTATCACATCTGGTATAAATAGCCTAATATCTATGTGATATGGTGTTCAACCCACTTATCTCCCTAGCAATGAAAACCCCATTATGTACTACCTCAAGTCATATCTGGTGGAGGAACATAGTTATTCAATACACAAGAACAATGGAAAGAAATAGAGAACAAAGAGGCTCAACTTAAGAATAGATTGCCACATTGTGTGAACTAAAACGAAAATTATTTAGAAGGGGTGTTTGTAGTATGTCGGGAATCGTAACTCAGGAAGTTCGATCATCTATAATCAAGTTAACATATCTCACCATCACATGTGCCATCCCTAGTTTCTTTAAAGGTTAACTGGAATCCCCCCATCCACCTCTCTCTCTCTCTAAACAAAAGAGAAACAAATCTTATAAAAGGTAAAATCTTGGTGAAAGTATTTCCAGATCACATGGGACATGCAAGCATCTCTATCGGGGCTATGGATGCTTGCTAACAACAAGGCAAGGCTTGTGACATTGGGGTGACTCTGTTGGGGATATGGATGCTCGTTGGCAGTGAAGAACACCAGAGAAATGCACTATGACTCGTATTTTTATCATTCTTGACGTTTCATTCATGTTATACTTCCTACACTTTCTCTTATGGTCACTTATCATAAGAATAAGAATTGATTTAAGAGCAATCTGGTCAATGGAAGAGTCTCGCCCATCTTTGTGTCATCTCAGTTTTTTTAGAACCCAAGATATGGGACCTATCCTTTCTCTCTTATGATTTTTCATAATGAGTGCACCCCTTCCTAAAATGTGTGTGTACATCATCTTACGGAGCTCCAAGGCTTCGCCCAGTGTGTTGTCATTTGTTGTGACAGGCACTACAACCCTCCATTTTCATTTATTTGCATCTTCTTTAGAAAATGGAGCCCTTCATTTTTTGTGTTTGAAAGATATTTTTCTTTAGCCTCTCTTTGCCTCAAGTTTCTTAGAGAAATCTTGTTCACCTTAAGAAAGCATCTACAAAAGAAAGTACTTGAAAATTTTCATTTTTGAGCAAGTTAGAAGAAATCGACAACGTTATCTCTAACTCCTCCAATGTGAATCAGAGGAGTTACATTTAACTCCTCTAATTCACATTGAAGGAGTTTCTCTTTTTATCGCTGATGCCCTTACTTATTTCCATGAATGGAGGACCTCATGGATTGTTCGAATGGGGAAAATTACTTTTCAAAGATATTTTGAAGAGTGGATACCATCAGATTTTGATAAGGAAATGTGACGAGTGAGAGATAGAGTTCAATACCAAGGATGGATTTTTTGAATGATTCCTTATGACATTTAGATTAACCAATGGACCTAGTACATTTATGAGGTTGATGAATGAGGTATTCAATCCATTTTTGGGAAAGTTTTTCATCATGTATCTTGATGACATTCTAATTTGTATTAGGTCCAAAAACGAGAATTTGGGACATGTGAAGCAAGTCTTAGAAAGGTTGGATGCAGAGAAGTTTCAAATTAATTCGAAGAAGTGTTATTTCTTGCAATAAGAGTTGGTTTACTTGGGTTTTGTAGTTTCCAAGGAGGATTTGAAGATGGATCCTAAAAAGGTGAAAGCCATTATAGTGGATTGGCCAATGCCTAGATGTACATTTGATGTAAGGAGTTCCATGGTTTGGTGATATTTTACGAGAAGTTTATGAAAAAATTTAGTGGGATTTGTGTACCACTCACTAAGTGTATGAAGAAAGGAGCTTTCTAGTGGACAACGACATCACAAAATTCTTTTGCAACCTTGAAGAAGAAGGTAATTGAACAGACAATGTTGGCACTTCCAAATTTCAATAAGGTGTTTCAAGTAGATTATGACACAAGTGGTTCGGTGATTGGAGCGGTCTTGAGTCAAGATGGTAAGTCGATAATATTCTCTAGTGAGAAGTTAAATGATACTAAGAAAAAGTACCATGCTTATGATAAGGAATTCTATACCATTGTTTAAGCCTTGAAATGGAGACATTAATTTCTACCAAAAGAATTTGTGTTGTTTACTAATCATAAAGCGTTGCAATACATAAATAGTCAAGGTAAGCTAAATTAGAAGCATTTGAAATGGGTGGATATTTCACAGAGCTACTCATTTGTTTTGAAACATAGATCTAGAATGTCTAATAAGGTGGAGAGTGATGTTGTTGAATACCATGTCAGTTATGTTTATTAGATTGGACAACATGAAAGAGTTATATGTAGAAGACAAATATTTTCCGGAGTCATGGAGATCATGCAAAGAACCATGGGGTATGAATAGGACATCATATTTGGATTTCCACATCCAAGAGGGATTCTTATTTAAGAATTGGAAGTTCTGTATTCCACTAATTTCATTGAGACTGGACCTCCATCGTGAGCTACATAGTGGAGTTTTAGGTGGGAATTTTGGAGTGGATAAGACCAAGGCATTGGTGGATGAAAGGTATTTTTGTCCTAGAATCAATAAAGATGTCAACATTTTTTTTGAGTAATGTAGAATTTATCAATTGGCCAAAGGAAGAAATCAAAACATTGGGTTATATACTCCTTTACCAGTGCCTAAGAATCCATGGGAAGACATAAGCATGGATTTCATTTTGGGAATGCCTAGATGTAGAGATATTATGATTAAGTGGCAGTGGAAAAAAATTCTAGGATGGCATATTTCATCCCATGCAAGAAGACCAATGATGCTACTCATGTGGCAATGTTATTCTTCCAAGATATTGTGAGATTGCATGGGCTACCTATGGGTATCACTTTAAGCATAGATACTCGATTTCCTAGACATTTTTGGAGGACTCTTTGGAAGAATATGGGTTTGAGGTTATAGTACATCTCAGTGTATCATTTGTAGACAGATGGTTAAACAAAGATAATTAACTAGAGTCTAGGAAACTTGTTGAGAAGTTTGATTGGAGAAAAACTAGGTCAAAGGGATTTTGTTGTAGCTCAAGTTGAATTCAATTACAACAATTTAGTGAATAGATCCATTGGTAAAATTCCATTCTAGGTAGTGTTTGATAGGTCTCCAAAGGGTTTTGTAGACTTGGTTAAGTTTCCATAAGTCAAGGATAAAAGGAGTGTTGATGCAAACATTTTTGCAAAGAGCATGCATGAGGTTCATGAGCAGGTTGGGAAGAAGTTATAGTAGACTAATAAAAGATATAAGAAGAAGGAATATTTGCATAGGATACTGAATATTTTTGAAGAGGGTGATATAATGATGGTGTTGTTTACCCCTCAAGGGAAACTAGAGGGTGATATAATGATGGTGTTGTTTACCCCTCAAGGGAAACTACTTCCAAACCACCCTTTTTGGGGTGCTATGATGTTGCTTGGATGAGTTCTCCTACTCATATATCTCAATTCACACTTGATCTTACAGTTCTTCCATTAAATATTATATCATCAAACCTTACATGACCACATGAGATATTTTAGATGAATCTACCATGGTATATCATCTCATATGCATTACACCTCAAATGATATGTGCACTCATAGATGGTACTTCATGCTTCATCTTTATTTTCATTGATGTGTTATGATTTCATGTGTGGGTTTCTTCCTTGGAAGTGGTGTGATGATGGTTTCTAATCTTTTCATGAAAGTAATAAACATTGGTTTGATCTAATAACACTTATTAATGTTAATAATTTTATTATTTTGTCTTGTTATACCATGGGGGGGCATAATTGTCCTTAGATAAGTGTTGTCATGACTTAGGCCAAATCATACTATTGGTAATCTAGTTGAGTAATGTATTCATATCCTAACCACATCTAACATTTTCCATTTTCCTTTTCACTTTCATCTTGTCCATTTAAAAAATACAATCCCCCCTCATGTCTCACTTATCAAATATAATCCAGTAAGTTCTAAATGAAGAAATTGAATCACAATGTAAGCCAAAGTCAAATAAAGCCAAAAAAAGCTAGAGGTGAAAAGAAATAATGTTAAAAAATGAAAAAAACAATGAAGCTAGAGCTATGCCACCTCATTAAAAAGTCCTAACCCCTAAAGTCTTATGCTAAAAATGCATATCTAAAGAAAAATGACAAAAAATTAAAGAAAAATACAAAAGGGAAAATAAATAAAGGGTCGAGGTGGTAACTCTAAGCAAAGCTCCCTATCAAATGTTTACATAAACAAATAGTAAATATTCCTAGCTCTAGAAGCTAGCCAGACCAGTAAAAGACCTCTTACATCATCACATATGACTTTGAGGGTCTAAAACATGAAGTTCCCCTTCCCTTTCCATCAATAATTCATTATATTTAACTATCTCTAACCAAGGTTACCTAAGAAATACATTTTCCCCTAGGAATTGACACATGTAATAAGGGTAAAGTTGTCCCATCATGTTAAACTTGGGAAATTTATAAAATTAATCTATGTTAAGTTGTTGTTAGAAGAGATTACTTAATGTGCATTTCCTAATGACTTGTTTTGAAGCTTAACTCATCATTATAGGTGGGCACCTCACAATGGGATCCATGCACTATGCCTTGGAATCTATGTACCTACATTGGGATTCATGATGCTACCTCAGGTTCCATGCATGTGCATACAAACATATATATCTACATTAGGATCCATGCCATTTTCTTGGGATCTATGACACTCCATTGGAATACATGCCATTTCCTAGGGATATGTGACAATGTGTTGGACAATAACATGGAATCCACATCATCATCATATGCCACATGGACCATTCCTAGAGGGCAAACTTCCTTTCTTGGACCATTTCTAGAGGTGTTGAGGAGGTTAGAGCACATGTTTTAGGGTGGCCAACTTCAGAAGGTATTTATCTTTTGACAAAGTGCCCAAAATTCTGCCATATAAATGCCATTAGATGCAAAATGGCCACAAGATTTCCGAAATGGGGTAGAAAATCAAGAAAAAAATTGACCTAGTTACAATGCTTCTGGAATCTGTCACATGAAAATTATTGTCGTGTTTTGGAGCCACACATGTGAATAGGTGGAGGGCACATTTTCTCTCTCTTAGCCATATGTGTGGGTGGTTAGCTCATATTTATGAGGGTGCACTTATTATTTGAGGCCTTATTAATGGGTTTGAGAGCACGTTGTATCTTTCCAATGGTTTTTCTTAAGTACATGGTATTTTCTTGTGGTTTATCATGAGCACATGGTATTGTACTAGCACATAGTATTCCACTCATGATTTTATGAGGTGCCTTGTCTATATAAAGAGTGATCATCTCTCATTTTTTGTTGTTGGAATAGATTGGAAGACACGTATTCCTCAATTTTGGTATAGTTTCTTTTATATTTACTTGAGTAAAGTTGTTCTAGGTTAATTATTAAAGGGTTTGGCATGTAAGAGACATTGAGGAAAGGGATATTGCAACACAAGTAATGCAAATAAGGTATGATGTATGTCTAGTTTGTTTCTTTTTGAATTTTTTGAAGCTAAATCTTAGTGTTGAAGTTGAATATCTTGGGGTTTTAACTTCTTACCCAAGACTCATGCTTTAATTATTTAAGTTTTCAATACTTAGGCTGAATCTATTGTTAGTTTAGCCTCCTTATGAATCTCGTATAGTCTAGGTTTACTTAAGCTTGATTCTCACCAAGCATTCTCAAAGAGATGTGTGGGGACTTCAACACAAAAGATGAAGAGGGAAATTACTCAAGGAGTATATTAGACTCCATGCCCAATGGTAGCATTTGATTTTATGTTTCCTTCTAACCATCCCAATTAAAAATTTTCCCTTTTCTTTTAATGTTTTTTTACAAGCAACCTAATGTTATTTCTAGACTAATTATTCATTTATATTGCTAGATCTAAGGGTTGTTTTTAATTGCTAGATCTTGTTTTAGCTTGGATCTCTTTCATGCTAACAATTTACTTCATGTTTTATCTATTTTAAGTTGGCATAAGTAGGCTAGTTCAACTAGCTGAAAATTGGGTTTGGATCTTGATTTTCCAACTCGCTATTTTCATATATCTAACCTAATATTAAACTGCATTGTACATAATATACACATCTTGACTGAGTTTATGTCATTAACTCTATGTTGGGAAACACTTGGCAATGGTCTGGAGCGTGTCAGCTGGACATCTCCTCACACCTGACCCGGGACCCCCGTTTCTTGTTGTCGGAGATCTGAGGGAAAAAGTTGTTACAATCCCCGGGCCATAGGCTCGTGAATGTCCAAGTGGGGTAGCTCTACTGCTACGGCTGTCATATGGCTTGGCTCTAGGCGAGGACGGAGTCCGTGTATTTTCCAGAGGCTCCCTTCGAGGCACTCTTTCCAAACAACCCGTTTTTCACCGACTTACAGCAGGCCCTAGAGTTGCATGGTGGACGTGAATCTAGTCTCATCTTCCCTAGCTTGGAATGGTCCCCTCTCCTGTCCGATTGTGCTTCCTCTCAAGTGCGCCTGCCAACAGTTTTGGAGATTGGTAAGTTTTTTTTCTTTTGAACCAGAAAATTATTTCGTTGTCTCCCTCTCCTTCCAATCATGCCTTTTTCAAGGAGAGTTTGTCTGGTAGTTCCCTTTCTCCTGCTGGGAGGAAGGAGGGTAGTAGAAGGAACAAATTTCAGGAGGTTTTAGGGGAGAAACCAATGGTTAAAAAACAAAAATCCCAAACTGGGATAAAACTAGTTTCTGAGCCGCAAAAATTGGCCCTGGGAGACGATGTCACGCTTCCAGAGGTGTCAGAATTGGATGAAAGGGTGGTGGTCGGCAGAGAAAATGGCCATCGTCTGGGAATCTCTCAGTTACAGGATTGGGTAAAAAATAATTAGGAGGACATGTTGAACCCCTTACCCTCAGTCCATCTATTATCCAAAGGTTGGTTTATATTAAAATTCCAGAGTGTGGCGGATGTGGCAAAAGTTCTAAGAGCCCCATGGTGCATTGATTCGATGTCACTGCTTCTAAATAAGTGGACACCATTCTTTGACGCCAAATGTGAACAAATGGATGAACTTTCGATCTGGGTTCACTTGTCGGGACTGCCACCATAATGTTGGACGGAGAAGTGCTTTGAAAGAATTGGAAATACCCTCAGTACCTTCATGGGCGTCAATATGTCCTTCATCTCCACCGGAAGGATGTCAATGGCCCAAATCCTGGTTTCCCTAAACCTTAGGAAAGGAATCTCAGATGAAATTGAGTTGTCAAGGGGGGATAGGGTTTTTTTTGCAAAAACTAGATTACGAGGGCATRCCGTTAAAATGYCATCAATGCCATAAGCACAGTCACTAGGAATATGAATTCTCTCTACCCATGAGACGAAGAAAGACATTTATTTTAGAAGAAAGGACTAAGAAAAGAGGGGCTCTGCCCCTGGGGGAGGCTTCATATGCCCACTACCCAAAGCAAGGCAGATTGGAGCTAGTCTCCTGCGGAACAACAATTCAGGGCACTAGGGAGGTTGTGCAATGCAAGGGTTTTCCTCTCTAGGCTCAGGCACGAGTTTGAGATCAAAGAAACGTCCCCCAGACACTGTTTCAGCCACTGATTGCAGGCTACAGAAGGGAATCGAAGCTCATTTGGGTATGCCTCCTCGACCTCCTTCCTCTTTAAATTTTTGTTTTCAATATTTCTCTTTCGTGGGAAAAAAATGGGTTGGACCTCTTAATAAAATCCCTTTTTCCCTCGCTGCCTCCACCTCTTACTTTCCCTCTCCCTTTGAACCTCCCCTGTCACAACTCTTGCTTTCCCAGACCCCTGCACCCCCCCCACCCTTTCTCTTCACTCTAGCCACAATCATGTCTCCTCATTATTATGAGAGGAAGAGACTATACACTACCAGTTGAGAAACATACTTATTCCGGCTTTCGAGGAGTTAAATCAAAAAATGGAAGGATTGGGTTTAAACCTCTTGTCTGCATCTTTTAGTAAGGGAAGGGGAAGAAAATTCTTTCTCACAAAATCNCTGTCACAACTCTTGCTTTCCCAGACCCCTGCACCCCCCCCGCCCTTTCTCTTCACTCTAGCCACAATCATGTCTCCTCATTATTATGAGAGGAAGAGACTATACGCTACCAGTTGAGAAACATACTTATTCCGGCTTTCGAGGAGTTAAATCAAAAAATGGAAGGATTGGGTTTAAACCTCTTGTCTGCATCTTTTAGTAAGGGAAGGGGAAGAAAATTCTTTCTCACAAAATCTCATACCAGGGCAGCCATGGATATGGAAATTGGTCGCCAAATTTCCATCACTAGGGCCCTTAGAGCAATGCCAACCCCGAAGGGGGGTTGAAAATGAAATTGCTCTCTTTTAATTGTAGGAGTGTGGTGAGCCCCCCCCAGAGGCTGCTGGAGTCAACCCAGCCAGACATCATTTGGCGTCAACAAGCACTAGGTGATGCAAACCTGGTTGTCCCTCTATTAGAAAATCTCTTCAAAGGATGGAGTTTCATTGGTGTGGATTCCACAAGACGTTCAGGGGGACTAGTGATGGGGTGGAGGACAAGATCTATAAAACTACAAAACTCTGGGGATTTTGCCTTTGGGATGGGAATGAATGTTAGCATGGAGGACCTAGGAAAGGATTTCACAATTCTAAATGTCTATGGTCCTTCCCAAGAGCGCATTCAGTTTTGGAACAATATTCTATCCAAATCCTTCACAAAATAAAGGAATCTCATCCTCCAGGGGAATTTAAAATTCTCCCTGGGAGATGCAGAATCATGGGGGCAAAGGGACCAGATGGATGCCCAATCAGTATTTGTTAGCCACAAGTTGGAAGAGTCGGGATTACTAGACATTGCCCCTACAAAACTAGGGCCAACTTGGAGAAATAAGAGGATGGGGGAAGAACACATCACAAAAAGGCTAGATTGTTTCCTCATCTCCACCTATTTGGTGGAAGCTCCTTTACTCCTTAGACAGTGGGCGGGCTCAAGAGGCAAATCAGATCACAACCCTATTTTTCTTGAAGTTGTGGGATTAAATTCAATTCTTCTTGGTTGAAGGAGGAGGAATACATTAATTTAGTAAAGGACATATGAAATCCATTAAATCAAGCTGAGAGGGAAGTTGTTCAATTTGCACAGAATCTCAAAACTCTAAAACAGACCACAATAGAATGGGCTTAAAAAAAGAAGTTGGTTGAGCATGAGCTTATTAGAATGGAGGCAAAATTACAATCTATTTATGACACAGAAGATGGAGGTTTTTCATCCTCGGAGGCCAAAGAGGTATTGCTGACACTAGAAAAGAAAAGAAGGCATCTTCTACAAGCAAGAGAAGTAGAATGGAGACAAAAAGGCAGGGCTCTATTGTTGCAAAATGGGGATGAGAACACAAAATTCTTCCAAGCATATGCAAAAGATAGAAAATTGGCAAATACCATTTGGGATTTAAAGGATTCATCCAACAGACTGCTTACATCTTTTGAGGATCTAGCAGAGTTGGGAACCCAACATTTCAAAAATATTTTCTCAACTGAAAGAAGGGTAACAATAGATGCCATCATACGACTAGCCCTATGCTTTCCCAGTTTTGTTGAAGAGGAAGACAACAAGGCTCTAATAGAGGAAGTCTTTGAAGATGAACTAAAAGAGGTACTGCACAATTTTCAAAAAGATAAAAGCTCAGGTCTGGATGGGTGGTCTATGGAGTTCTTTGTTGGTTTTTTTGATATATTGGGAAAGGATTTGCTAAAAGTAGTGGAAGAGTCTAGGACAAACGGATATATTCATCTTCCATTCAATGCCACTCTCATTGCTCTTATTCCAAATAAGGATGATCCACAATCTTTGGAAGACTTTAGACCAATTTCTCTCTACAATTGTATCTACAAGGTGATAGCCAAAGTTATTAGTCGAAGGCTTAAAGTTATCCTTTCAAAATCCTTTTCACAAGAGCAGTTTGGATTCTTGGAAGGTGGACAGATTCATGAAGTAATTGTAGTTTCTCAGGAGGCCTTACACAACATCAATACCAACAAACTCAAAGGGGTTGTCCTCAAAATAGATCTATGAAAATCATATGACCGAGTCAGTTGGCTTTCTTTGAGGATGTTGTTCACTCATTTGGGATTTTCTCTCCCTTTCATAAATTCGGTTTTGAGTTTATATCGTCAATGTCCTTTGTTATTCTCATAAATGGTGTGGCCACAACTTTTTTCACAGCAGAAAGAGGCTTAAGGCAAGGATATCCTTTATCCCCTTTACTTTTTCTGTTGATGGCAGAAGGACTCAGTCGATCCATACTTGAAGCAAAATGTAGTGGGTATTTCTAGGGACTCTCCTTATCTCAAACCCTTATACTTTCCCACCTTTTGTTTGTGGATGATGTACCAATATTCTATAGTGGAATGAGCAGAGAGGCAGAGAAGTTAAATTATATCTTGGACCTCTTTAGTCAAGCAACAGTAATGTAGATCAATGGTCAAAAATCCACCATATCAACACACCTTATGGAGGAAGAGGAGGCAGGAGTTTATAAGGATTTTTCCCCTTTTGAGGGAAATCCATTTGATGAAGGGTTGAAGTATCTCGGTTTTCACTTGAAACCAAACAATTACAAAAAGGTGGACTAGAGCGGGCTAATAGCCAAACTAGAAAAAAGGTTGAAATCTTGGTGCTTCAGATGGCTATMTAGAGCAGGGAGATTGGTATTAGTTAAGTCAGTGTTGGAATCCATTCATGTTTATTGGGTCTCTCTTGCATGGATCCCCAAAGGCACAGTAGAAAAAAAATAGGAGAGTTTGTTTCAGATTACTGTGGATCAACCAAAAGAAAAGTTTTGTGATACCATGGATAAAATGGGAAACATTGGTAACCCCAAAGTTGTTGGGAGGTGGAGTTTAAAAAAACATTCACAGTTTTTCCAAAGCACTTGCTGCTAAGGCTGGGTGGAGATTAATAACCACAGAAAGTTTATGGATGCAGGTGATACACCAAAAATATATCAGCCCAGATTCGGTGGTGGGTTGGATTAGAAGGCCAAACAAAGAGACACAAAATGGAACGATCATTTGGAAAGCTCTCTTAAAATATTTGTTAGTATTCAATTAAGGTATATCCTAGAGGGTAGGAAGAGGTACAAAATTTAGACTTGGTCAGAACCCATGGCCCGAAAGTGATAGGGCACATCTCCTCCCACAACCTTTAATTGACAATCTTCACGCCAGGGGCATTTTCCACTTGAGCCAAATTGCAAATGGAACAAAAACAACAGTGTGGAGGAAAGAATCGAAAGATGCTCCACAGTTGGGACTGGGGGATTATTTTTCGAAGGTTTGGAATGCGTATATCAAGGCTCTTAAAACAGGGCACATCCGATCAACAAATAAGGAAGATGAATTAGTGTGGCAGCACAGTCCTTTCAGATTGTATTCTCAAAAAGAAGGATACACACAAATACCCTTAGATCTCCTTCATCAGGAACCTTGTTGGTGGTGGAGAGGGATCTAGAAAATTAAGCACCCTTTAAAATCTCTCCTTTTTCTGTGGTGTCTGATTAAAAACAAGGTACCGACATCGGACAGAATGAAACTGAGAGGATTGGAAGGTCATGGATGGTGTCCATTATGCAAAGGTGATGAGGAAACCAACATTCATCTTTTTTTACTCTATCCCTTCGCAATCCAAACCTGGACTGAGTCATCAAGAGCTCTTCGACAGGAATGTAAGTGGCAAGGTCCTTCCATTGAAGAGGCTTGGAAACTATGATTGTGGGATCACAAAAACCATAGCATAAAATCTCTACCTCTATTCATTTGTTGGGGAGTGTGGTTGGCTCAGAACTCTACCATTTTTAAGGAAAATCACCCATCGATCAGATCACATTGCATCTCAAATCCTGAGCATTCTCTCTCACTTTCGACAAGGGAACGAGCCCACGCCCTCCGTCCCCCCCTCCCCCCACAAGGCAGGTTTTGGAAAAAAGGTAGACCACTCGAGGTCGTGGGCCTTCTTTGATGGAGACTCACAAAATGAGGGTTTACTTTGTGGTGGTGTAGCAGTGCTTTTTCTATCAAAGACTCATTGGTTTAATATGAAATGGGGTTTGGGCCCGGGATCAAACAACTACGCTAAGCTTATGGCCTTAAAATTGTTTTTAACCTTTGTCGGGGAAAAAGGTATATCCAATCTGTTGTTCCAGAGTTTGTACTTAAGGCTTAGAAGTACAGTGTCTAGGCATCCGAAAGTGGGTAAAGAGTGGAGAAGAGAGAAGCGTCAACCTTCGGCAAAGGAAACTAAGGAAGATTTCTACGTTGGCGTTGTCTAGCTTCCAACTATTCCTGGATGGTTATATCATGTTCAATCGCTGCCCATGAACGTTCGAGTTCAACCCGAGTAGTAGTTGTTTTAAGAATAGTATCGAAAAGGTTTAAGGCAATGTGTGTTTGATTTGATAATTCGGGTTCGATATTGGGTTGTGTTGGTACAGGGACAGTCATGGAGGAACAGTAAAAGTAAGAAAATTTCAGAGGGAAATTAAGTGTTGTCTCAATTCGGTCGTAATAAAAGAGAGTTTACGGTTTCAAGAATAAAATAGGGGTGCAAATCAAAGGTTCTTTCCCGTAACTGAGTTATATCTTGGTAAAAAGTATGAGGTGGGAGAAAAACATTTAGATGTCTATCGAATGAGGCTCCTATCAAGGGAGAATCTCACGTATAAACAGAAGAGAGAAATTGTAAAGAAATAACCCGATGAAGCATAAAATATATATGGACTTCTGAAAGTGTTGACTGGTCTTACACCTGTTGATCGCTGGTACAAAGGAAAAACAGTAAACAATTATAGAAAACCAGAATTCATTCGTTATAGTAGTGGTCGTACTAAATTATAACGAAGCATTCATCAGTTATGAATATGAAATGAAATGAAAATGTGAGATACAAGAAAACAAACTCATAACACAGTCGTGACGGAATTGAGAATCTTCAGATTTGCTTTGTATTAACTCTCAAAAAATGTAAAAACTTTATTACAATCGACACAAAAAGGTCCAGTCTCTTTTCTTTCTTTCTATGGTATATTTATACATTTTTACAGTAAGACGAAATCTCAATCGTTACAAAAATTTCAGTTATGATATGGAGGAGAGCAATCGCTACATTTCTTCTTCTTTGTCTTCACTTGGTACTGGAAGTTTGTCCTCGTGCGTGTTCAGTACAGGTGACACATCTTCCAACTAGCCGAGATATCAACCTTGACGGTTCTGCTTGACAGTTGGCCTCAAAAGAGTAACAATCTCGGGCTAATTGTGGCAGCATGTCTTCCATCTGTCTGTCTATAATGTCGATAGCGCATAATTGCGCGCTTGGTTTAATCATGCATTTGTCTATTTGGACTATGTCCGCCATAGTCACTTGGGAGATCTCGGCCGAATCTCTTTCCTCTTTTTCCTTCAAATCAAGCGAGATTTGCCATGTTCATCTGAATCAATGCCTCGGCATTACCTCCGCTATCAATGCCTAGCAAATTGTCATCTATAGAACTAAAGGCATCTTCTAAGGAATTCGTTACCCTTTTGGCTTGCAGTTTGCCTTCTGCGATGTTGTGCTCCCATTCTTTTAATAGAATGTTTCCTCTGGTCTGCTCCGAAATGGTGAACCTGGGAGTGCTTCTCGAATCCCTT
>SNQJ01S0055036.1:0-44581 GCA_010110895.2 Picea sitchensis | reverse complement strand
GAAATATGGAGATCCAACTATTCCTGCATTACCACACTTTGCAACAAATTCGAATAGTGAAATCAAACAAAATAACATGAAATCAAAATAACAAATACATGAAATGAAAATCTACACTAACAATTTACAATAATCTTACCAAGCTGGATTGGTGGCCCTTGTTGATGCCAACATGGAAGCTTTAGATCAACAGATGATAACTTCTAAGAGAGACAAAATCACTGAAACCAAACTTGCATTAATCTTCAACAGGTAGGTTTACAAAATGAGTCTCTTCATGAAATCATATCTACATCATAAAAATTCTCCTCAAGAACCTATCTCATAAAAATTGCCTTAATCTACATAATAATGAATCCTCTTTTCAATCTACATAATAATGATTCTCTCCCAATCTACATAATAATGATTCTCATCCCCCCTCATGAAGAGAAGGCACTCTTTTTTATACATGAGAGATTTGAAAATAAGATAAACATCTCATAATTACAGATCCACTTTTCTCTCAATCCATTTCCCTTTATTACAAAATATAATCCCTTCAAATCCTCACACATATCTCTCATATATCTTGGATAAGATATGACAACCAAATCTCCATGATCTTCTCCTTGGATTAGGATTGAATTATCTCCTCACATCTTTGAAATGGTCGAGGAAGTATTCGATAAGTCTTTTGAATTAATCCTTCACATATCCCTACACATGATAAAGCTCACACATTTTTGAGATATCTATGAAAACATGTCAATTTTCTAATATTTAATCACAAATTCCCTTTTAATACTAAAATAAATGATTTGGAAAATAATAAGGTTTAACCCATATTTAATTATGAAAATGGTATCATGATAGGTTAATGGGGCGATGAAATTTGAATACTGATGAAGGGAATATATGGATGGAAATATGACATTTCTAAGTCCCAACATTGACCACAGCATCTGGTTGCCATGTTTGTACAACTACCCAACTTTAAAGAGATCTTCTTGGGATTTACTTTCAACAACACATGCTCTCCTACTTTAAAATCTCTTGATGTCCTATTCTTGTCGGCATAAACCTTCTGTCTATCTTGAGCTACCTTTAAATTATGCTTAATCTTAACCATCTGGTCCTCCATTTCCTTGAGCAACTCTGTTCCAAGTACCACTATATCTCTTGGGTTGTCCCATCTTACTGAAGTACTGCACTTTATACCATACAAGGCTTCAAATGGGCTCATCTTCAATGAAGCTTGATACCCATTATTATAGGAAAAATCAACCAAGTGCAGGTAATCTTCCCACTTATATGGCTTATCCATAACATACATTCTTAACATGTCTTCAATTACTCGGTTGACCCTCTTTGTCTGCCCATCTGATTGTGGATGGTATGTTGTGATAAATTTCATATTTTTACCAAAACCTTTGAATAATCCCTTCCAAAAATTTGAAGTAAACTTAGTGTCTTTGTCTGACACAATTGTCATAGGTATCCCATGCAACCTAACAATTTCCTTCATGTAAATTCCTGCAATATTAGTTGTTGTATGAGTTGTTTTTACAGGAACAAAATGAGTAGCCTTTGTCAATTTATCAATCACTACCATGATTGAATCATGTTTCCTTGTTGTCCTGGGAAATTTAGTTATAAATTGAATGGTTATCACTTCTCATTTCTACTCTGGAATTGATAATGGTTAAAACAAACCCGTTGGGTGTCTATGCTCAACCTTCACTCTCTGACATTCCATACACCTGGTGATGTAATCAACAATATCCTTTTTCATTCATGACCAAAAGAATTGGCTTCTTACCGCTGTAATTATTTTTTGGTAACCGGGATTTCCAACATATGGAACATTATGCATTTCCTTTAATACCAAATTCCTAAGTTCTCTAGAACTAGGAACATAAATTCTATTTTTATTCATAAGTAGTCCATCTTCCTTTATCTCATAATATTTCACTTTCTGTTGTACATCTCCTTGTTGTAAGATTTCCTTTACCTATAGGTAATGTTGATCTATAACAACAACATCTAAAATTCTGCTCTTGAAGTCTGACTAATGAATACTGATAGTTGTGTCATGCATGAGATGCACTCTTTTACTAAGTGCATGAGAAAATTCATTTTATTTTCCTTTGATATGCTTGATATAAAAGTCGTATTCACTTCAGAAATCAAGCCATATTGTTTTCCTGGAATTCAAAGTTGGTTGATCAAAAAGATACTCTAGACCATTGTGGTATGTTCTTAATTTAAATAAATGTCTCGTGAGATAATGCCTCCACATCTTCAATGCATGAACAATGGAAGCAAGCTCCAAGTCATGCATGACATGGTTCCTCTCATTCTCCTTAAGATTTTTGGACTCATAACAAATGACATGTCCATTTTGAGTGAGGACTCCACCAAGTCCTTTCTTGCATGCATCTATGCATACCGCACAATTCTCATTTGGGTCAACAATCTTCAAAATAGGTGCACTAGTAAGTAATTCTTTCAATGAAATAAAATTTTCTTCACACTCAACTGTCCATTCAAATTTAATTCCATTCTTTTGCAAAGAAGTGATGGGATGAGAAATCTTAGAGAACCCTCCTATGAACCTTCTGTATTAACCATCTAATCCCATAAAATATCTGACTTATGAAACATTCCTGGGCGTTGGCCATACTCTAGTGGCCTCAATCATCTTAGGGTCTAATGCTATACCCTGCTCTGAAATAATGTGCCCCAAGTAATGGATATGTTGTTGATAAAAAGAACACTTACTCATATTGGCATACAATTGATGTTCTCTCAGCACTTGCAGTATCAGTCTTAGGTTATGTTCATGCTCTTCCTATGACTTAGAATAGATAAGCATGTCATCCAGGAATACTATGGAAAAATTATCCAAGTAATTTCTGAATATTCCATTCATTAAGAACATAAAGACAGTTGGTGCATTGGACAATCCAAATGCCACCACCAAAAATTCATAGTGCCCATACCTAGTTCTAAAGGTTGTCTTATGGATTTATTATTCCTTGATTCTTACCTAATGGTATCCTGATCTCAAGTCTATCTTTGAAAATATCCTTACTCCTCTTAGCTGATCAAAGATGTCATCAATTATGGGTAGAGGATACTTGTTATTTATAGTAGACTTATTCAGCTATCGAAAGTCAATACACAGCCTCAAGGTTCCATATTTATTTTTGACAAAGAGTATTGGTGCTCCCCAAGGTGAAAGGCTTGGACGTATATACCCTTTCTTCAAAAATTACTCCAACTGCATTTGTAATTCTTTTAACTCTAGTGTGCTCATTCTGTAAGGTGTTTTTGACATTGAGGAATCTCCTGGCACTAAATAAATAGAGAAAAATATTTCTATTTTTTATGGAAACCTTGGTATTTCTTGGAATACATCCTCAAATTCTTGTAGTATCAAGAAATATTCAAGGCTTGACCCCTTTTTCTTTTCTGGCTCCTCTACATGGGTTGCATACAATTGACACCCTTTTCTGAAACATCTCTTCATCTGTAAGGTTGAAATCTCCCTTATAGAGATGGGTCTTGGAACTCCTTTCACAGTTCTCTGTTTTCCATCTCCATCAAGATATGTAAATGTCTTGATATGAAAATCTAGGACAACATTATGCTTGTCCAACCAATCTATTCAAATATAATATCATAAGACTCCAATGATATGATATTTAGATAAACACTAGTATTCACACCATTAAGACTTATGGAACATCTTCTGACCATATCATGGATTCTCCTTTTAGTTCTAGTGGCTAGTTGAACCAAACTTGATTTCCCAAGATTAATTTTCTCCAAATGTAATATATCCACTATTTTAGGATCAATGTAACAATGAATTTCTCTTGAATCAATTAAAATAACAATATATTGATTTATGATCTTACCTTCCACCTCAATCATGTTGGATTGGTATTATGCTTGTGAATCATCTAAGGCTGCATAAATCCTTCCCATGTCTTCGACTATTGTAGCCTCTTGGATGTTGTGCACAATCTTCACTCTGTCCTTTCTGTGTGGGAAATCCTTGTACAAGTGATCTTATTTGAATACCCAAGATTAGATCAGTGGTATTCCCCTTTTTCCCAAGGAGTCTTCTTTCTTGGAATCATCCTTAGAATACTGATCTTGATGATTTTTATTAGGTTCATTTCTATTGAAATGAGGCTTGAATCCATTCCTCCTCTGATCAAAATTCTCCTTCTTCTTGTCCTTCCAATATTTCTTCATGGAATCTCAGCCCTGGCCTTGCTCATACAAGTATTTATCCTTCCTAATGGCCTCAATCAAGGTCTTGGGCTCATCATACCGAATCTTTTATTTATAAAAGGATATAAGTTCACTGAAAAACCTTTGTATATTTACCTTTGTATCATTTATAAACCAAACATAATTTAACAACCCCAAGAACTTCTTCTCATACTCTGCCATAGTCATGCTTCCCAGCCTGAGTTCAAAGAACTCCTGTATTTTCTTGTCATAAAAATACTTTGAGAGGTACTCCTTCTGGACATACTTCTTGAATTGCTTCCAAGTGATCCTATTATCATTAATATATTCAACTTGCTTCAGTTGATCCCACCACATTGAAAATTTCCCATGTAAGTGGTAGGTGGAAATTCTGGCTTCTAGATTTGATAAATAGTTGTGTAATTATAAATATCTCATGAGTCCAAGAAACCATGCTTCAACATCGTCTTTCCTTTCTCTTTCACCATCAAAGGATGGTGGCTTGAGCTTCCTCAGCTCTCCTTGCAAATTTTCCACCTGTTGTCTCCTTCCTTGGTGCCTGACAGGACACACCTCTGGACTACTTAAGGAATATTCAGATGCATAAAAATTTCTTACCGAGTAAGGAGGTGAGTGGTGTCTATGAGATCTTCTAGCACTTCTGGAATAACCAACTCTTCCATGATCATCTTTTCTTTCATGACACTTACCTTCTTCCTCTTGCTTTGAGACATTCTTGGATTGACCTTGAAACTAATTTAATCTCTGCAACACTTGAGTATTTCTCTAAAATTTCTCCCTCATAATCCTCTCATTGTCTACCTTGTATCTCTGCACTTCTATTTTCAGGCTCTTCACAGTTTCTAGCAATGTTTCTTGGTCCCCTTGGCCCTTACATCCATTGGATTTTGTCTCTGCATTGCTAATTCTAGTATTCTGGACTTCGACCTATTTATCATGGTTGGAGGCTCCCCCTCCTTATTCCATTTCATCAATACACAATCTGATCTGATGTGTTTAAATCCCTTAATTATGCAAAATGTGCAAGTAACCATTTTGTCAGAATTAAGCATATTATAAACAAAATTGCCAATAATGCTACAAATCCTTTCAACTCATGAATAATTTATATAACTGACACTTCCATGTTATCCCTAGGTTGATACATAAATCAATTATTCACAGGCGCTTTCTTCAAACCACTTTCCCAAGTGACCACGACATGAAACTGTGGGCCAAATCCTTCCTGGCGTTTTTCTGCGCTAGAATTACTATATCGGAGATCGTGTGGATGAAAATTGATCAAGGGATGAGATCAATTGTTAAAATAATCTCTAGGACTTTGGATTCAGGAGTTACGGACGGTCCACACTCTTGAATCTTTCGAAGTGCCAAGTATTCATACTGCAGGATCTATTGCCACATATCTTGTCTCGATCAACGACTAGGATTTCCTTTGTGGCTCCGGGCTTCTAGGCTTTCCCAAGTGCCTCTCCACATATCTCTTGGAGTGTAGAAATACCATAGGTCCTCTCTTTCCTCCATGTATCACCTCATGATCAATGATGGACATTAACTTCGGCCTTCGGGAGTTCTCGACCCAAGAAACCTGCACTCATAATCCTTGAAGTACCAAGTCTCCAGAACTTGGGATCTTATGCCACATATATACTGTAATCAAGGGTTGAGATGGGCTCGGGACTTTGGGAGTCCTCAAACCCATTGCTTATGCCTTGAATCCTCCAAAGTGCCAAGTCTCCGGACTATGGGATCTACTACCACGTGGCAGAAAATAAGGCACGGACAGGTGGCCCTATCTCACGGGTGACACATGTCATATAATAACTGACACGAACAGTCTTTGGAAAACACAAAACACAGTGACACGTGGAAAGATCCAAGTCTGTCCATGTCACCCTAGGTGACGTCAGTAGGCCACGTTACCCCAATGCCTCACACCTTTCGGACTTCAGAACTTCGCGAGACTTATCCCCACTACACCACAAATCCCCCAAACGTCGAACTCCCGAATCGACTGATCTGCGGACACGTGTACTCAAACATGAACGAGCTATATTTACTCTGGGGGTTTGGGACTTTGAATTTTTTCACTACTGAACACCACCATACCCCTGGACTGTCGAACGTTGAATTTATGAAACCTTTCTAATCTTCAAACACGTGTCCCCGAATATGAAGGGTTTAGATTTACTCCAGAGTTCGGGACTTCAGAGGTTTTATGTCGATCCTTGACCATCGATCATCGACGATTGAAGATTTTATTTGTCCAGGAAAAAGAGAAGCTTCACCATAATTTGTCGATCCCTGACCATCGGTCATCGATGATCGGATATTTTCCTTAGTCAGTCTTCAACCCTTTACCCAATTCCCCGACCCTCGACCATCTGTCGTCGACAATTTTTGTTGGTGAACTTCCACACTTAGAATTTTGACAAAATTACAGGTGAATCTGGGCCATTGATCTCCCATCTAAGATGGTCTTTACCGTTGGTGTTCTCCAATTCCCCAAATAGCCGAAATGAATAGGAATCATCGATGTTCCTAATTTTTCAAATATCTGAATCAATCCCATCCATGGATTTATAATTCCACCAAACACTGAAAGCGTTCAAATTTAAAAAAAAAATTCTCAAGGACAAATCGAGACCGTTGATCCAAGATCGAACACGATCTCAACCGTCGATTCTCCAACTCAATCTAGCATTACAATGACCATTAAAACTCAAATTTTCAACCTTCTAAGTTGAATTTGTCTCCACAACTCCGTAGATCTAATCCATTAACTTCTTATACAATCCTGGAATCATTCAAACTCAGATCCTTTCACAAATTTGGGGGATTACACTCAAACTCTTCCACCATATTTCCCTAATTCGCATAGATATATAAAATTTGTGACGACGAATCTTCCCGATTCAGACTTGTTATAGCATGTAATAGTCTGGTGTTTGAAACAGAAGCTCTGATACAAATTTTTAACATCCCCATCCACCCAAGCTGAGAAACGCCACTACAATTCTTCTATGTTACCAAACTGTAACATACCCAGCCTCGCACAGGATGCATGCCACACTAAGAATGCACCTCTTGGATGCTTTGGAAACTCTGATAACACTTTAATTAATAAAGAATCATGAAATACCTACATGCAATGATCAATATTCATACCACAACATAGAAGACATGCACAATATATCATGCACAAAATTAACTAGAAAGCATGCATATTATAGGTACAATATCAGGTATAATAATTTGATATGAAATGGAAATAAATACATAAGCAAAGGAAACCATAACATAGAGCACTTATATTTTATAAAATAAGACACCAACTGGCTACATACCAAGGACATTCCACCCAACCGTATACATTGTTGTTCCACGTATCAACAACAATGTCACCCCTGAGTGAGGGCTATGAATCCACAAGGATGGTTCCAGAGTGTTACTTTTCTTCCCAAACTAGTCAACACTCAAACTCTCATAGGATTCTACGACACTCACAACAATCCAAGTACCAAGCTCTCTTCTACCCAGCCTGAACCACCCAAGAGAATAGACCTTCACTCTTATCTTCCATGCAGTCCCTCAGGAAGTCCCTCTCCTTCTAGGGCTCCAGTACAGTTGGTCCAAAGTCTTCATGTTGGGACTCTTAAGACTCATAGCTGTGATCAAATTTGATCACAGGCCAAGAATATCATACATGCATGCCTGAAATCATGGCTGGACTACACCAGTAATCTCTATAGCAAACAAAACCATGAATTCTTTTTAGCAGATCATCTTCCTTTCCCAATCCAAGACACCAAAATGAGGAATATGAGTGAGTGAAGGGATGGATGGATTGCAGACTCCATGAGAGGGGATGAACAGTGAAAAAAACAGGTGAATGAGCACGTGAGGAAACCAACAACAACACCAGAATGAGGATGTGGATGAGCGTATTTGCGAACGGGAGAAGGAACCCCTTCCATAGACCAGGGATGGGTTTTTTGTAATTCATGGGGATCAAGAACCTCTTGGCCTTCCCCCAAGAGATCATGTAACTGATTCCCCCCCCCCTCCCCATTACACAAAATGGGTAATATAAAATAAATAAGAATTTAGCCCCTCAAGCCCCATCTCTTATGGAATCATAGCCCCCTATAACACTAGTCCTTGTCCGTCTAGCAGTCAAAGATGTATTTATTATTAATAATGATCAAAACATTACATTTCTTAGGCACACTAGCCTTTTAATAATTGGTTGGGCACTCTGGCCTCTCAACAATGTAACAATACATTATTTAATATGGGGGCTCAAAACCCAAGGTGTTACATATACAATAACACATTATGTTTAATCAATTTTTTTTCATATGGCACTCTAGGCATTACTACACCCTTGAAATTTAAACAATTCCTTTCGTACCCCTTTTGTACTTAGTACACGAATCCCCAATATTTACAGTTTTGATTTCTTTGCCTTCCTTTCCATAGTGTTTTGATAATGAGAATATGTATGTATGTATGTATGTATGATTTCTCCTTCTTTTATAGCTTTCTCCTCATAATCCAAAGGATATATTTGTCTAAAGTATACATAAACCGAATCAAAGTCAATACTTAGAGTGAGACCAAGTTAAATCAGACACTTCAAGTATTTGATACTGAGAACTTGACATGGACACTACAACTCTTCAAATATATTCCACCAAGAGCTAGATATTGTTGGGTATATGTTATATTCTTTGCATGTGTGTGTGTGGGCGTGTTAGATTCGACAAATGCGTCTGACGATTCCTCTAGTAGTGCCCTCTATGTCATGTGGGTCGGGTGCTTCCTAGGGGGGTCCCAAGGGGGGGCAAGTATGGCCCCCTTTGTTTATGTGAAACGTTTGACACTGGGTGGTAGCTTGAGGCAACACCCCGAAATATTTTTTTTGGGCGATTTTTGCTATTTTTAGTGGATTTTTCTATTTTTAGCGGTTTTCTAAATTAATCCTAGATTAAGGGATTAGGGTTTTGGTATCTACGGAATAACTAAAAAAATTGTATATATTTTATGGTGAATGGTGAAATTCAACATAATGAATATAGGAAAGGCTTTCCCCGGTTGAGGGTTTTCGATATAAATCTCTATGTACTATGTGTATGAGCCATTGATTAAATTTTGTTTTTCTTAAGAATCTATATGCATTGCTTTACTTCATAGGTTTAAAAATTACATGTGGTATCAAAGCTCGTTTTTGGATTCAGAGGGACGCCTTTGTTGCTGAAGGTTTTTCTCGGTCTTGATAGATCAAATTTATCTTGGGTCTGTGATAAACCTGGGTTTAGTGGGAGCTTTTGCAGTGGTTATTCCAGTGTATAAAGAGGAATGGCGAGATCTTCTAGAATCAAAATAGATAAGTTCAACGGTAAAAACTTTGAGATATGGAAGTTGAAGATGGAGGACCTTCTTGTAGACAAATAAGAATGGATCGTTGTGGATCCTGGTACAAAACCTACTGGTACACAACCTACTGGAAGAAAGATGACAGGTACACAACCTACTAGTACACAAACTACTAGTACACAAACTACTAGTACACCACCTACTGGTATGTCGAAGGAAGATTGGGAGAAGTTGGATAGAAGAACAAGGAGTACTATTCGACTATGCTTGGCATATTCGGTGTTATTGAATGTCTCGGGAAAATCTACAACCAAGGAACTATGGGATAAGTCAGGGAATTTGTATCAATCAAATTCCTTGGTAAAAAAGTTGTTTCCTCGAAAGAAGTTGTATCATATTAGGATGGAAGATGGAGATTATGTGACAGAACATCTAATTCCTTTAATACTCTGGTAAGTCAACTCATATCTGTTAATATTATGATTGTAGAATAAGATAAGTGTATTATTTTGTTATGTTATCTGCCAGACTCTTGGGATAATCTGGTTGTAGAAATTGGTAGTACCACTTAATCTACATTGAAGTATGAGGATGTAGTTTAATCCTTGTTATCTGAAGAGATGAGGCGGAAAAGAATGGATGGTCATAGAACATATGATTTATTTGTAAGAGGTTGTACCCAAGACAGGAATCCTGGTAAGTCTTCGAGGGAAAGATCCAAATCTATAGGTAGATATAAGTCTCTAGGAAAATATTTGAGGAAATGTTGGAAGTGTGGTAAAACATGGCATTATAAGAAATATTGCAAGTTTAAGAAGGTTGATAAACCAAAGGGATCTAATAGTACCTCTTCCATAGAGGCGAAAACCTCCACTGAAGAAGGAGGTGATGTTTACCTGGCATCTACAGGTACACATGAAGACCATTATGTATGGTTGATCGACTCAGGTGCGTCATACCATATGACTCCTCACAAGGAGTGGTTCTTTGAATATGAAAGTACGGTGGTGGTGATGTATTCCTAGGATATGACTCGACATCCAGAATCATGGGACATGGAAGGGTTAAGTTGCTGCTAAAAGATGGAAGGATTAGAACTCTCCCTGGGGTTCTGCACATTCCAAAACTAGCCAGGAGCCTAATATTTGTAAGCAAGTTGGATGATGCAGGAGTGGATACTATATTGGGAAAGGGAAATTACAATATGGTACAAGGGGAAATGGTGTTGATGAGGGGAGTTTAGTGTGGAACTCTATACAAATTGTTGGGAATCACTTATACTAATGGGTGTAATAGTTATGTTGTCCCTAAGCAGAGAGATGAAGGAGAAAAGACCAATACTTCCCCTAAAAAGAAGACCATGTTGTGGCATCAAAGACTGGGGCATATTGGAGAAAAGGGCCTTTGAACACTACACAGTAAAGGTATGGTTGAAGGTATGTCTAATTTCACTCTAGATTTTGATTTCTATGAACATTGCATATATGGTAAACATAATCGAGTAAGATTCCCATCTGGTGCAACAAGAGAAAAGGGGATCTTAGAGTTGATACACAGTGATGTGTTTGGACCTGTTCATGTTCCATCCCTAGGTAAATCTGTGTATTATGTTTCATTCATACATGATTTCTCAAGGAACACATGGATTTATTTTCCTAGAAAGAAATCTAAGGTATTTGATAAATTTTAAGAGTTTAAGGCTTTGGTAGAAAATCAGACAGAGAATAAAATAAAGGTATTGAGAACAAATAATGGTGGAGAATTTTGTGGAAATGAATTCGAAGAATTCTGTAAGAAGTGTGGTATAGAAAGGTAGAAGACTACTCCATACATTCCTCAACAAATTGGAGTTGCAAAAAGAATGAACGGGACACTGATGGAAAAATAAAGGAGCATGCTCAGCGGTGTCGAGTTAGGATAGGAATTCTGGGCAAAGGTAGTGGGTACAACATGTTACTTGGTCAATCGATCACCTTCATTAGTGTTGGATGATAAAACTCCACACGAGGTATGGTCTGGAAAGAAATCCTCTCTTCAACATCTTAGAGTGTTTGGTTGTTATGCTTATGTACATGTTCCAAAGGAAAATATGAGTAAGATGGATAAAAAGGCTAAAAAGTGTATCTTTATTGGTTATAAAGATGGTGTGAAAGGTTATAAGCTTTGGAACCCAGAAACCAAGAAGACTGTTTATAGTCGAGATGTTGTTTTCAGAGAGGTAAAAGATGTGTCCAAACAGGAATTCCTTCCAATGCAAGACAAAACTGAGAAAATAGAGCTTCAGTTGGATGATGCAAAATCTGAATCATCTGAAGAAGAGGAGGAAGAAGAAGAAGAACCTCATATCCCAGTATTGAGGAGATCAGTGAGAGATAAAAGGCAACCATAAAGGTATAGTCCACCTGATTTCCGTTCCAATTTTGCTTTATCTATTACTAATGATGATCCCAGAAATGTTAGGGAAGCAATGAATTCAGAGGATAGTAAACTATGGAAGAAGGCCATGGTTGAATAAATGGATGCCTTGGATAAGAATGAGGCATGGGATGTAGTTGAGTTTCCAGCTGAAAGAAAATCCGTTGGTAGAAAATGGTTGTTTAAGAAGAAGTTTAATGCACAAGGTAAAGTGGAGAAATACAAAGCTCCGTTAGTGCAAAATGGTTATTCCCAGGTAGAGGGAATTGACTTTGGTGAGATTTTTTCTCATGTTGCTAAGTTAACTTCTATTATATTTATTTTATCTATTATTGTTTCTTTTGATCTTGAAGTGGAATAGATGGATGCGAAGACAACATTCCTACATGGGGATCTGGAAGAATAAATCTACATGAAGAAACCATAAGGCTTTGTAGTGAAGGGAAAGAAAGAGATGATCTGCAAGCTAAAGAAGTCATTATATGGTTTGAAGCAATCACCTAGGATGTGGTACCAAAATTTTGACACATACATCCTTGGATTGGGATTTGTGAGAAGCAGGGTTGATCGTTGTGTATATTCCAAGAAGGTTGGTAATCACTTCATTTATGTAGTGTTGTATGTTGATGACATGTTGTTGGTAGGAAATAACATGGATGTTATCAAGGAGGTGAAATTGAAACTATCCTCCAAATTTGACATGAAGGATCTCGGTGCTACTAAATTCATTTTGGGAATGGAGATTAAAAGAGATTGTGCAAACAAGAAACTATGATTCAATTAGAGAAAATATGTTGAGACGATATTGCATAGGTTTAATATGCATGGAAGTAAACCAATCAAGGTTCATATTCCTATAGGTGTAAATTTATTTGCATATCAGTGTCCCAAGACACAAGAATAAGAAGAGGACATGTCCCATGTTTCGTATGTTAGTGCAGTTGGCAGTTTTATGTATGCAATGGTCTGTACTAGACCAAACATTGCACATGCAGTGGGAGTCTTGAGAAATTATATGTCAAAACTAGGGAAGGAGCATTGGACAATAGTAAAGAGGGTCTTCAGGTATCTTCGTGGCACTACCAGTTATGGATTATGCTACTAAGGAAGACCAAGATTAGACAGAGTGGTGGACATACATGGTTTTTTTGATGCAGACTGAGCTGGAGATCTGGATCGTAGAAGATGTACAAGTGGGTATGTGTTTAACCTATTTGGAGGAGAAATTAGTTGGATGAGGAAAAGATAGGCTGTAGTGGCACTCTCAACTATAGAATTTGAATACATGGCAGCTACTCATGCAAGAAAGGAAGCAGTATGGTTACAGAGATTATGTTCAGGTATTGGGTTGGTACAACGAGCAGTGAGATTAGATTGTGACAATCAAAGTGCAATCTTCTTGTCAAAGAACCCATCTTATCATTCAAATACAAAACATATTGATGTTCAGTATCACTTTGTGAGAGACATGGTTGAAGAAAATAAGGTGTTGCTAGAAAATGTTGACACTTTGAAGAATGATCCAGATTCATTGACAAAGTCTGTGAGCATAGAAAAGTTCTCCTGGTGTAGAGTAACAATGGGCATTGCTGCCCTGGATTTTTGACTATATAATCTCGTGGGCCCCTGGATGAAAAGAAAACAACAAGTGGGAGAATGTTGGGTATATGTTATATTCTTTGCATGTGTGTGTGTGGGGGTGTCAGATTTGACAACTGTGTCTAACGATCCCTCTAGTAGTTCTCTTTGTGTCGTGTGGGTCGGGTGCTTCCTAGGGGGGTCCCAGGGGGGGCAGGTATGGTCCCCCCTAGTTACGCACAATTTTTGGCACCGGGCGGTAGCTCGGGGCATACGGGGTTCGGGGCAACACCTCAAATTTGTTTTTGGGCGGTTTTTGTTATTTTTAGCAGATTTTTCTATTTTTAGCGATTTTCTAAATAAATCTCGTATTAAGGGATTAGGGTTTTGGTATCTACGAAATACCTAAAAACATTGTATATGTTGTATGGTGAATGGTGAAATTCAACATAATGAATATAAGAAAGGTTTTCCCCAATTGAGGGTTTCAGGTATAAATCTTTGTGGATATTATGTGTATGAGCCATTGATTAAATTATGTTTTGCTTAAGAATCTATATGCATTGCTTTACTTCACAGGTTTAAATCTTACAGAGATAACGTTTACAAATCTTCAAGTGCATGATAACAAAGGTTCCATGCCCCTACAATCCCTTCAAGTAGTACCTATTGACATGTACCAAGGGTTCCAAGTTCATGCATACCCTTCAAGTATCATTTTTAATGGTGGGGGACAATGTCATGGTTGTGACTTAATTAAACCAACTCATTCACCACTAGTGAGAGACTAGTGGTCACTAAAGAATAAGGAATGACACCTTATTATGTTCCCTCCAATAAATCCTCATGAGTGACTAGACCTACAACCTACCTGCATGGCAATGTGTAACCTCTAGGCAAAAACATAAAACATGTGTTTTTCAACTTGTTACATGAAAGGGAGTGCTAGTAAGTAAGACTAGGAAAACTAGACCTCCTCTCCCGATCGTACTCTTGTTGCATCTCTTCATACAACCCTTTTCTTATGTGTAAACTTATTTCACAAATGCTTCCCTTCCTCTTCAACTATTTAGAGACAAACATATCAAATAACACAGTATAATAATCATGAGTAAATAATGAGAAATGTTGTATACATGTTAATCAACATAACCTAGGTACACATGTTTTGACTCGATACAGAGTCCATATGCACATGTAGTTCTTCTTGTCACACTTGACAAACCATCAATATCATCATATAATATAATAAATTTCATGTAACCATGAATTTGTTTCCAATATTCCATAACATCACAAGGATATCAAAATATAAACCATAATATATATATATATATATATATATATATATATATAACAATAATCAAATAAAAAGTCTATATAACATCATCTATAAGTCTATCTGTCAACCAACCAGGTCAGTTTTGTAACTGGAATTCCCTAAAATAATAACATCATATCAGGAAAATAAATTCAAATAAAAATAGGGCACTACATACACCCCCTCTTCATGAAAGGTCATCCTGAAGTTCTAAAATAAATAAGGAAACTATCAATGTATCTCAGTTGCATTCCCCCAAGTAGCTGAAATGGGACTATAGCTATCCCAATGGACCTTTACTTGGTCGACCAAAGGATGATAAAGTTGTCGAATTTGTTGGTCTAGTATGAATATCGGTTCAATCTCCAAGGCCCCCTTGTTCAACATCTAAAAATCACTCAAATCAATAACATGAGAAGGATTTGAAATATAATGATGTAAAGCATACACATAAAAAGAATCGTTCATATGATCTAATGATGATGGTAATTGTTGATCTAGTGATAAGCAATTGGTCCTAATATTTAGGTGATATTAAATGGCCCCACATACCATAGCTACAAATTGTTTCCCTTTCCAAATTTAATTGAACTCTTTTCTGGTCTAACTTAAAAATACACTTTGTCTCTTTCTTTAAAACTTCTACTTATTCTATGCGCATCTACATAAGATTTTTTTCTATTTTGAGCTTCTTTCAGTCTTTCCAAGATCATTTTCATTTTCTCTTATATTTCTTGAATTATTTCAAGTCCAACTAGAACTTTGTCTTCAACTCTACCCCAACTAAGAGGATTTCTATAGGGCCTACCATAGGAAACTTGAAAGGTGTCATCTTAATCAAACTCCAACAACTATTATTAATGAAAATCATACAAGAGGTAAATGTACTCTTCCTAATGATTCTTCTAGTCCATTAGATACATATGTAACATATCCTCTAACACCCTATTTACTCTTTCTATTCATCCATATGTTTCAAGATGACATATCATACTAAAATTAAGTTGTGTTCCCAAGGATTCCTAGAAACTAGTCCAAAACCTTTCAATATATATTGAACCTCTATCCGAAGTGATATTTTTCATAATTCCATGTAGTCTCACTTCCTCATTTATAAAAATTCTTAGAACAATAACTAGAGAAATTAATAGGAAGGGTCACAATTTTTATGTTGTGATAGACATGAAAAATAAATAAGATATAATGAACAAAGTTCAACATCCCATAATGTGTTTCGAGATGAGTTACTTCAACTACCACCTAAGCAGGAGTTGCAGTTCATGATTGAAATCAAACCAAGAGCTAAGCCTATCTTGAAGGCTCCTTATTGCATGATTGTTAAATTTTTAATTAAATAAAGTACCTAGGCAAGTGTTTCTCATCCCTAGGCACCTAAGGGGTGACAAAGTGCCTAATGTGGGCCCTAATCATTTAATTTGTGAGATGAAAATTAAAAGGTGACTTTATGACTTTAGTGAGGGTGAGTGAAGAGACACCAAATCTCATCCACTCATCTAATCCAATCTCAACCATTGGATTAAGAGACCCCTCACCTACCTCATGAGGTCGATTAGGGTAGGAGGGCACAACCTAGCTAGGGTTGTTGTTCATTTCATCTTTTGGAGAGAAAGAGAGAGAAAGAGGGAGGTCAAGCTTGAGAAGAGGCAACATTTGCAGAGCTGGGCACACATCCCAAGGCAACTAGTAGGCACAGATTTTGAGGCAACAGACAACAATAAAGAGAAATTCATACAATATGGATTTGAGGGTTCGTACAAAATTTATTGTGCACATATTTTGAGGATAAAAACAACACGATTTTCTAGGAGTATTTAGCATGCATTCCAAGGCAATCGTACAACTATTCCAGGCACAGAAATCGAGGAGGTTGTTGGGCACATTTTTCTAGGTGAAAAAAGTCCGTACATTCCATACAGACCTGCACATAAATAAAGGGCCATCGATCTAGGTGGATATCGGTGGCCACCCACCTTTTCCGACTGGCTCAAAATAGTTTTCTAACAATTTTGGCAATTTACTATTTTTAGCAGTTTTTAATTTCTGGGGCCATTTTGAGGGCCCAAATGAAGGTTTTTCGAGATCAAGGTTCTCAATTAGGACCCTAAAATGAATCTCCTCGACAATACCTTTCCAACGAGCTATCACACGCCTAAAACGAAGATCATATGCAAAAGTTACGACCCTGAGAAGTTGATGTACTCACTTACCCAAACGGGGCCCACATAAATTTTGGCGCTTCATCTCCTAGGTTTAGGTTTTTGGATGTCTAGGGTTTTTGGAATTCCTATTTATTGTAAAAATTCCTTCAGAGCCTCATTGTAACCATGTTCTTAAGGATGCGAGTAGCCATCACATCTCTTCTCAGAGATAAGCTACCACCATCCTAGCGAGTCTTTCACTCTGTAATTTTACAGTCTCTGTACATTTCTTTGATTAATAGAAATCGTGTATTACTGTATATCTGTATTTATGGTTGCATCTCTGATACATTTATGTTATCTTATTTAATATCTACGATATCTCTGTGCATTTCTTTATTATATCTCCGCTCACATTTCATGCTGAAAATAATCTGGATCAACCGTACCTCAGAAAATTATGGGCACGTTTTTCTAAGCATTCAACAAGTTTTCAAGGTATTGCATTGCTGGAAATTTCTGTACAGTTGCAACAGAGATTTGGCATTAAAAACGAGGACAATGCGTACAACATTTAATGTTGTGACAACCATACAGTGGTACATATTTCTGGTTCAGAAATCGAGAAGCAAGCTACAAGAATGTCCAGATAAGTTTGTAAAATTTCTGAAGATGAATATGTTGTAAAAGAAATTTCTCAGAAGCTCAGAAATAATAAAAATCCATCTCTCACTGGTTTTCCCCTTGTGGTTTTTTCCAGGGTAGATGTTAGATCGAAAATTTTCGTGTCATTAATTTTCTGAGTTTTCTATGCTGCTGATATTATATGTCTGCATTATAAACGATGTTTAGAATCCTCATGTTTCAGTTCTAAAGTTAATTTTCTGCTAAAATTTATTTGCTGATATAAAACTCAGTTTGGGCATTAAACATTGGCTAAAAAATCAGCGAGACTGAAACTAGGTTGGGGTCTGAAATTTTTTACATGGTATCAGAGTTGAGTTGAAACGAAGTAGAGATTTCAGGAGTCAGAAAGTTGGGACAACAATCACTTCACAGGGCAGATTTTTTTTGAATTTATTATTTTCAGTAGAAAAGTGTCAATGGCTACAGGTTTGAAAGTTGAGGACAGACTTGATGGGGCAACAAATTTTGGTGCTTGGAAGGAGAGGATGATCTTTCTTTTGCAAGAAAACGAGTTGTGGGACATTGCGGAAAAGACCACTACTCATCTTGTTGTGGTACCTATTGATGCTACTCTTCTTGCAGCTTACACTAAGAAGAGTATCAAGGCTAAGAGGTTTATTCTTGATGCCATCAAGGATCATTTGATTCCTCACTTGACGGGGAAGACACATGCCTATGAGATGTGGGAGTCTCTGACTAAATTGTACCAGAGTACAAATGAGAACCGGAAAATGGTTTTGAGGGAAAAACTAAAGAGCATAAAAATGACCAAGGCTGAAAATGTGGTCACATACCTTACTAGATTGACATAGGTGAGGGATGAGCTTAGAGATGTGGTGGAATCCATAGTTGATAATGATCTTGTGAGAATAACATTGAATGGAGTTTCCAAACAATGTGTTGTTTTTGTGGAGGGCATTGTTGCTAGGGAGAAGCTTCCTGGTTGGGAACATCTTTGGGATGACTTTGTTTAGGAGGAGACCCGGAGAGGTTATGTACATGGCAGTTCATCTACAGGTCATGAGGAGGAGAATGTGGCTCTTGCTACCACTAGCAAGAAGAAGTTCAAAAGGGGTCCAAAGAGAGGACACAAGCCTAAGGGTGAAGGGAAGAAAGACATGAGCAAACTCAAGTGCTTTGCATGCCATAAGTTTGGGCACTATGCAGATCAATGTCCAAACAAGAAGAAGAAGAAACAAACAACAACTTTAGTAGAGGTGGAAGAGTTTTCCACCAAGTTTGACAAGGAATTTTCCTTGATTGTGTGTCTATCCATGAGGACCACTCATACAAATACTTGGTATATTGACAGTGGTGCCTCTCGCCATATGACAAGGGTTTGTGAGCACTTGATAGACCTTACAGAGACAGGAAATGTTGAGGTAGTGCTTGGAGATGATCGAGAGGTCAAGGTGGTTGGTAGCGGGAAAATTTCATTTCATAGGGAGTCTTTACCTCCATTGAGTTTGTACAGTCCGTACGGACCTGCACAAAAATCGAGGGTCATACCATAGAAAATTTTGGGCACATTTTTCTAAGAATTTGGCATAGTTTTCAAGGTATTGCATTGTTGGAAATTTTTGTACAGTTGCAACAGATATTTGTCACGCAAAATGAGGACAGTCCGTACAACATTTAATGATGTGACAACCATACAATGGTACGTATTTCTAGTTCAAAAATCGAGAAGCAAGCTACAGGAATGTCCAGATAAGTTTGTAAAATTTTTGAAGATGAATATGTTGTAAATGAAATTTCTCAGAAGCTCAGAAATAATAAAAATCCCTCTCTCACTGGTTTTCCCCTTGTGGGTTTTTCCAGGGTCGATGTTAGACCGAAAATTTATATTTCATTAATTTTCTGAGTTTTATATGCTTCTGATATTTTATTTCTTCATTATAAACGATGTTCAGAATCCTCATGTTTCAGTTCTGAAGTTAATTTTCTGCTAAGATTTATTTGCTGATATAAAACTGGGTTTGGGCATTAAACATTGGCTGAAAAATCAATGAGACTGAAACTGGGTTGGGGTCTGAAAATTTTTACAATGACAACCATGGAATTGATAGAGTTGTAGATGCATATCCAAGTGTTGGATCTAGGATTTATTCACCTTGGTATATGACTACGGGGAATTCCATTGATCTTTGTACATAATAAATATGGTCATGGAGGCTTTGTATCCACTATTGACAGTTGAACGACTCACAAGAAATGAATATCTATTTCCTAGGATTGATTATTTATTTAGTCAAATGAAAGGGGAAAATTTATTTTCAGACACTGATTTGAGATTGATATATCACTGGTTAAGAATTAGAGGAGAACACATTCCTAAGATGACATTTATGACATATTTTGGTCATTCAGAGTTTGTAGCGGTGACATTTGGGTTGACAAATGTGTGAGTTGTGTTCATGAGTTTAATAAATGGGGTGTTTTGAAAACACCTCAATAAGTTTTTGTAAGTGTTTTTGGATGATATTTTGATATATTGGAGGACACTATAGGAGAACAAAGAGCATTTAAGGCCAATATTGTAGTGTCTTAGAGAGCATAAGTTGTATGCTAAACTCTCTAATTTTTATTTCTTTGAATTAGAGATTCATTTTTTGGGACATGTCATTTTAGGAGAAGGAACTTATATGGATCCATCAAAGATAGAAGCTATTATGGAATGGAAGACACTTACATATGTAAATGAAGTACATAGTTTTATGAGATTTATCAGTTATTATAGGATATTTCTAGAATTTTTTTCAAAGATTGCAAATCCTATTATGGAATTACAAAAGAAAACTAAGAAATTTGTGTGGACAAAGTACTGCTCATAGGCATTTCACAATCTTAAATAGTTGTTGATGAAAACTCTCATACTAAATGTACAATATATTGATCATAATTTTTTAGTTTCTACATATGCTTCAAAAGAAGGATTAGGTGCAATCATAATGCAACAAAGTAGGGTGATTACTTATGCTTCAAGGAAATTGAAACATCATGAATAAAACTACATGATGCATGACTTAGAGATTTTTTGTAGTAGATCATGCACCAAGGATTTGGAGACATTACTTTGTCATAAGAAATTTTTAACTGAAAACATACCACAATGGAGTTCAAAATATATTTACGCAAAGTAATTTGAATGCTAAACATAGAAGATGGTCAATATTATTGAGTGAGTATGATTTGTATGTAAAAAATATTAAAGGAACACTAAAAAAAGGTAGTAGATGCCTTGAGTAGAAGAATTCAAATCTCTTCAATGTTATCTTTATAGATGAATCTTAGAAAAAAGATATTGATATTACAATAAAAAGATGCATGGTATGAAGAAGTATTTAGAAAAAAATAGAAAACTAAGTAATGAGAATCCCCAAGTATGAGGGATATACTTTGGATAATGATGGATTATTTTGATTTTACAAAAGGGTTTATGTACTTTAAAATGAAGAAATTCATAAGTTGATGCTTAGTGAAGCATTCATGACAACATATATGGCTCATCCTGGAGCGAAAATTAGGTTATATGTAGATCTAAAACCACTATTCTTTTGGAGTGGAATGAATAAGAACATAGTAGATTATGTGGTTATATGCTTGGAATGTTGGAAATTAAAGGTTAAGAATCAAAATCTAGCAGAGCTATTGCAACCACATGCAATACCATAATCAAAATTAGAAGTGATTTCAATGCACTTCATAGTGGGACTGGCTATAATGTCAAGGAGACATGACTCAATATTCTATAATGTCAAGGAGACATGACTCACTATTAGTAGTGGATATTTTGACAAAGATTGTGCATTTTCTTCTAGTAAACAATGCCTATCAGGGACCATAAATATCTATATAAAACAAATACAAAACAATATATTTAAAATTGCACGTTTTATGGAATATTACTTGTGTTATGATTTTCATACTAGTTTTAACACTCGTTTTGATATCTTTTAATATTATACTTTGTTAAATACTTTTCTTCTTTATCAAAATTCATACTATTTTCCAAAACTCACTGTAATTAGTCATTCTAGTAACAAAAGAGCCCGCCATCTTTATCATCATGGATGGTCAATTGTTTCCTAAACATTTATATAGTTGTGATTAGATTGTAACAATTTCAAATTTAATGGAATAAAATATGTTAAAAACAAGAAAATTATATAGATGGATTCTCAAATAATGTTTCATTATATTTTTTCATTACAATTATACATAAGATGTTATTTTTTATTTTCAAAAATGTTTTTATATCAATTTATTCCATTTGAAAAAAAAACATTATTGAGGAAGTATTGAGTAACCATTATACATGTTAGTACATTTTTCATCAAGATAAATTATTGGGAAGGGTTATGCAACCCGAAGAGAAATGCTTGGAAAGAGTTATCCAATCCTTCCACTAGATTAATATTCTCACCAAGTGAAATATTGGACAAGGGTCTTTCAACAAGGGGGACCATAAAGAAATGTTCACTTACCCTTTTTCAAGTCATATTTGTGTTGAGGGATAGCCTATGAAATACATGATAAACCCTTCTTCAAGATTATAAATTTAATGAAATACATGATAAACCCTTCTTCAAGATTATAAATTTATCTTCGAGTGAATGTTCAAAGAAGAGTCAACGAACTATTTCTCTAAACTAATACTCATTCAAGGAGCTTACAAAAGGTTCAACCGTACAACCATGGCTTGCACCCTTTCAAGACTCGTGGCTATGCATCCATATTAGGCTTAGGTGTTGGCCTCTTCACATGATTTTGGGCTCAATTTAACTTGAGGTTTAGGTTATCCATCCTACTTCCCTTTACCTCATGGTTTTTTTTTGTGATGTTATTTGGATGGAATCATGGCTATGCATCCATATTAGGCTTAGGTGTTGGCCTCTCCACATGATTTTGGGTTCAATTTAACTTGAGTTTTAGGTTATCCATCCTACTTCCCTTTATCTCATGGTTTTTCTTGTGATGTTATTTGGATGTTGGTTTAGCTTTGATTTAGATGGTTGTTTGTCTTGTGTATAATTTTATATTGTTTTCAACTTTTCAAATGTATTTTTGTTGTAGAATTTTTAAATTGAATGTATAGATAGTTTTTATTTTTAAAGTAAGGACAACTTAAAAGATAAGATGACCCTTGTCTTGATATAAGATGATTTATGGAAAAAATGGTGGACACTTTTTGAAATTTATAAAAATGGTTTATTAACATGCTTGAATAAGTGTATCAAGCAAGATGAGTTTGTTTAAAGTAAAAAAAATGATATAGATCATTTTTTATAAACAATTACTTGACATGGATGAAACAAAATTGTACATCGTAGAAAATAAAATAATCAATATGCAAAACATTTGCTTACTTCAAAAAAAATCCTCCTATGATCGCTTGAATCAACAACCTTATTCTTAATAATTAACATATCTAATGCAATTAATGTTCCACAATCCAATTTTCCATGTAATTGGATCCACAATCCAATTTTCCATGTAGCTACAATGCTTGATTCGAATGCTAATGCTACAATTGGTCCTTATCTCTTGGGTATAGTATCACTATGAAGCAATGAAAACTACAATCATTCGATTCTAGTCTACTTCCTTTCATATTACATGACTAAGGTTTGCACCTTCTTTTAATCACTTCACAACCAATATGCTACTCCTCCACAATGCCAAAGGATTAAATTAAGAACGGAATGATGGAAAGAAGTGTTCAAGGAATGGAAACTTCTTTCAAAGGAAAGATTTCATGTTGATATAAGGTGTCATGTAATTATCAAATATCACCTCAATGCCAAAGAAAACAAATATATATATATATATATATATATATATATATATATATATATATATAATATTATATTATATTATATTATATTATGCCTTGTACTATTATTGTGAGTTTCGTCCTCTCTTTATAATTTACTCTCCCTTTATGATCATATCTTCATGTGTCAAATGTCTTGCACCAGGCAAGTCATTGTGGATGACCTCATTTTACTGGAAAAACCTTCTCATAATTATTTTCACTTTTGAGATCAATTATTTATCTTCGTTCATGAACAATCCTTTCATTTTTATGGATATAATCCCTTCTTAATCAACCCTAGCTCATGTTTAAAGTTCTAAATCATGTTGTGTTATAATACCCTTATCATAAATAGATATAAAGAGATAAAGGTTATATTTTCATGTTTTGTGATCCAGATTCCATATAAAATAGAAGCTCACATTCAATATTGAGAAAACAACATTTATTAATATGTTATGTTTTTAATATGTCTTCCAATCTATGGGGCATTAGTCCAAATTATTAGTTTTTCCCTTCGAGTGTAAAATTGTAGATCACTTTTCTAGTGCAAACCTTCACAAGTTATATAAATGGAGAAAATTCAACCTAACATGTTTCCAAGTATTATGGGAAAGATGTGAATACTCTTCTTATTACTTTCAATAACTACATAAATTCATCCAACTCTCAATAGGACAAATTCAAGCAATACGGAAAGGGTTTCAACAGTTTTGACATGATGTTCACTAGTTATGGCCTAAATGCTTAATTCAAAGAGTCTAACATGAATAACACTACACTTGCAAATCCTTTTCATTGAATTTATATATGGAATGTTATATTTTATCCTAAAAATGTTTTTAGAACAATGTATTCTATCTATAAAGAAAAATGGTATAGGTAAAAAATATCAAGGCTAGTTAGTCTCAACCAATTCAAGGAGATTATATTTGTTTAAGTAATAGTAAATCATAACATTGGAGCATTGATGACTAGTTGAGAATTATAAAAATCGTCGTCTTGAAATTCCTAAATGCCTAATTCAAAGAGAATGAAAATAATAATGGAGACGTGGTTTTCAGTCTCAGCCAATTCAAGGAGATTATGTGTTATTCAAGTAGCAAAGGATCATAACATTGGAGAATATTTAGAAGTTCGAAATGGTGACTTATATTGTGTTGAACTAGTATTTGAATTTTGTAGATTTCAAGAATTCAGAGACAAGTTGAGCACAATAGAATCACCATCCATTTTTCATAATTATACATTATTCTATGTGAGGAAAAGAGAACAAATTCTATAGAGAAGAATGAAAAAGGAAGAAAGAATTTCCAATGGAGACATTTTTCTTAGGAAACAAGGCCGAGCATTTGTCTTGATGACTTACGACTGAAAGAATTGTTCAATGAAGGTCCAACAAGATTAAATATTACCTACAAGCATGTTGGAAAGTTGAAGTCTTGTATCACCTAGTAATTCACTACAAGGCATTGAAATATATGTAATAAATATTTTGTAGAATCCAAATCCCAATATTCCCTTCCTTGAAGAGATATTCTACAATGGAATTGTACAAGATCCATCAAGGAGAGGAGATATTCGGGTTGGGATTCTACATAATACTTAATTCATCTCATGCAAAGCCTTCCATCAAAATTATAAACTGATAAAAATGTCATTTTGTTGAATTTATTAAAGATACAATTTAATCTTACTATACCTTTATTGAACAATTATTTCAATTACAAGTTGTCCAGATAAATTGGTCTTGTATACTGAGATAAATATCCCCATTTCTAGTGTGGACTATAATTTTACTTTGAATTTCAATATATTTCTTTATTGATGAGGAGCTCAACTAATTTGGTATAATATGCTTACAACTATATTAAGTGAAAGGAAACTAGTGTGACCGTGAAAACTAAAAAAATAGATCAAAATGTGTTTGTGGTTGTAGTTATACATATTCATTGTCTAACACAGACATCAACATTAGCTCTCTTCAACCTCTCTTCTATGAATTTGTTATTATTGATATGAATTACATTGTTTTTAAGTAAATATACACTCATATCCTTAAATTATTATTTTTCTATGTTCAAATGCAAAACCTTGGACCTGCATTTTTTTTAGTTGATATCTATATAACATCCTATGGTTAATTAAAAATTCTCATAATACTACAAAGAACTAAGAGAAATGTTACATAGCACCCATCCATGGGCGTTTGGGCATTTGTAGAAATAGTACTTTTCAATGATTATTGCATTACACTATTACTTTTTATATGGTATGTTAAATTTAATAGTACTTTAAACCTTATTTCAATCTAAACAAAAATCAATCAATCAAAAAATCTATAAGATATTGATTTGCAATCCCAAATATAAAAATCCAATATATATAAATGTCATGTATTTGGTTATGTATTGGTTAATTTTATCATGTTGAAATAATTTTGTGTCAGAATCATAATGTATTTATAAAAAACACAATAATACAAAATTTAATTACTATAATGGTGTTTATAAAAAGGGCAAGAGATTATAGATCATGGAATCAACTTATTCAAGGATTAGTCATGGCGAAAACTAGAGCAAAAGTTAAAGAAAAGACCAGACAAATAAATGAAATTCTTCAAAAGGATACACTATTGCAATAACAAAATTCACAGTTTATTTAACCACAAACATGGTTCCATGGGCTTTGGGACAAGTAGGCAATGTATCTATGTGGATCAGAATTGCATCCTTTCCAAAAAGATACACTATTGCAATAACAAAACTCACAGTTTATTCAACCACAAACATGGTTCCATGGACTTTGGGACAAGTAGGCCATGTATCTATATGGATGATAATTGCATCCTTTCCAAAAGGCTACACTATTGCAATAACAAAATTCACAATTTATTCAACCACAAACATGGTTCCATGGGCTTTGGGACAAGTAGGCAATGTATCTATGTGAATTAGAATTGCATCCATGAAAGGATGAGGTGCATTTAAAAGGAAATACAAACAAAATCAAGATCCGAAGATGAGAGTAAGCTTTCCAAGACAAGAATGAGAGAACCATGTAAAAATCGTTTTTAGAATCGGTTACCCAAATGAGGCATAAAATATAATTATTAGTCAACAAAGTATTTCTTATTACCCAAATGAGGGATAAAATGGAATTTCTACTTAAGCATTTTCATTAAGCAAAATGAGACAAGGAAAGTAGAAGAGGAAGTACAAGCTAAGAACAAGAATATTGAAAGGAAGAAGAGTTGCAGAATCTGATTCTTAAACAATTCTATGAGAGAAGTGTTGGATTTAATGCTTTCATTACTGTAATGATCATATTTGGAAGTTTGTTAGATCTAGGAGAGATTTTAGATCCTATTTAGGTGTGTGGTTGAGATATTGTCTCAACAAATGGATTGTGTGGTTAAGATAGTCAATTTGTCTTAAGTCCAAGCTTAATGTATTTATATTTACATGTATTAATTGAATAATAAAATAGGTAGAATAGATTTTGTGTGTGAAGATATGGCTACTCTCCCAATTTCTAAATTGGTTTTACTTTCTAGGGAGTTTCTTGTAATTTGTTGTAGGAGAGTAGATATATTGTTGTTTGAGTGTGTTATTTTTTGTAATGGTTTGAAGAACGTTTGTTTGCATTATAGTTTAGTAGCATTTTCTTATGAATGAGGGAAATAACATAATACCATCACAAAAACTATCGTATCAATTTGAAGTTGTTTCTCTCATTCTGTCGCTAGCAGAGACTCCACACAGAGACGAAATGGAGTCTTGGCATCTGTACGTGATTGCGATTCTCATAGGACTAAAAACAGTTCCCAACACACATGGAGAATCGATATGGTGGTGACATGGGCTCCTATAACAGTCGCAAGGCCCGCAAATGTGAATATATGTCGAGGGAATGGAGATCATTATCGGTCTTGTCTACACCACCGCAACTAGCCCAAAGAAGAACGACTTGGGCACCATTTCTCCCATCACCATTGGTTTCATCGTGGGTGCCAACATCTTGGTCGTTAGTCTCTTCGCAGTTCCATGAGCCATGCCTATTTTAGAATTTTTGGATGACTTGAAAAATGAATTCAATGAAGGTCGGGTTAAGACAACTAGTGCATTATGGTAATTTTTTGCTTTATTAACATTATTTTTGTTTCTAAATAAATAATGATGATATATATCCAAAGTCAAAGGAGCAGGTTCATCTTAGTATGAATAATTGTCTTGCATTCACGAATTTTGGATGTAGGGAAGGATCTCTCATTAGTTGAGACAAAGAGTGGTCCACTAATGAGGTTAGTGGACTTAGTGCTGTCCAGTAATTGACTATGAGATATCAAGTAGTAGATATAGGGAATGATCCCTCATTAATTGTTGAAGACCAGAGTGGTATGTTAATGAGGTTATGCAACTTAGTGTGGTCTAGTAATTGACTTCTAGAGATTGGTGATTCCGAAATTCTGGAGTGGACTCTCATCCTGCTTTAAGAATTTTTTTCTAAAAAATGTTTAATGTTATATATTTAGTTTGTGTTTGATTGCAACATTGTACATTTCCATTATGTAAACATTAAGCGAGGGTGTTATATTTAATTATTACATTAATGTAATGACCATATCTGGGAGTTTGTTTGATATAAGAGAGATCTTAGATCCTATTTAGGTGTGTGGTTGAGATATTATCTCAACAAATGGGTTGTGTGGCTAAGATAGTCAATCTATATTAAGGCCAATCTTAATGCATTTATATGTATATGTATTGATTGAATAACATAATAGTAGAATATATTTTGTGTTTGAAGATATGGCTACTTTCCCAAATTGTAAATACAAGAATATGAAGAAACAAAAAATAGAGCAGTTGTAACAAAGAAATAAACAACAAACCATATACACCAAGATTTATTGGGGAAAACCCTTCCATGAGAAAAACCCCACACTCTAAAGCACATTCAATGTATTATTCAACAAATAAATGGTTACAACATAGAGTCTTTATGCTCTCAACAAGAGTGTTGATTCTCAAAAAAAATTAGCAACATAATAGTAAGATACAATTCACACTCTATGATTTCCTCCATATTTACTCTACTACAACACTGCATGTATTTTCTGCTCAATTGTAGCACTGCAAGGTGTATGACAAAATTGTTCCAACATTCTCCCAGTTTTCATAAACCATTCAAGGGTACAAGAGAAAATGCATCAAACTATTATCTAATTGCTAGGGCCCATAAGTCCCATAGACTCACAACACCACTTGAAATTATATGTGCTCATTGGTTTCCTCAATGCATCTACAACATTCTACATGGTGTCAACTTTCATCACCTTTACATCCTCTATCATATTTCTAATGAAATGGTAATGGATATATATATTATTTGTCTTTGCATGAAAGGTTGGGTTCTTATCACTTGAATGGCACTATTACTATCACATTGAATTGTAATATATTTTTGGCTTAGCCCTACTTCTAAACAAAGTTTCATAAGACAAACGGCCTCCTTACAAGCATCAATAGTTGTCATATACTCCTCTACATTGTACAAAGAAACCATGTCTTGTCTCTTGTTCATCCAACTCACTACTCAACTAAACAATTGAAACACATATCCTCCTATAAATCTCCTTCTATATACATCCATACCAAATCAGAATCCACATAGCCATATATATCCATTGAGTGTGGGTCCCCTAAAACATCACTATGATAGAGAATGAAATACTCAGAGGTACCTTTTAAATACCCAAATACCCTTAGTGTTCACATTTAATATTAGCCATGAATTGACTCAAGACTCCCATTATTTGGTTAATGTTTAGTCTAGTACTAACCATAACATAGAACAAACGTACCAACCACATTTTCATAAGGAACAAAAACCATATCCTCCATCTATGCTTGTGTTCTAGGGAACTTCTTAACTAAAATATTAATTCTCATAGAAATCATAACACTCAATGGTTTGCATCCTATCATGCAAAAATGTTGTAGCATGGATTTTGCATACTTACTCTGGATCAAACAAAGCCTTTTATTCACTCTATCTCTCTTAATTTCTATTACTAAGATAGATTTTTCAACCCCCAAGTCCTTCATATCAAATTCACATCCTTATTTTTACCAAAGAATAACATATCATCTACATATAGTGTGATAACGAGGAAATGACCACCATGTTGTTTGTAATACACATAATGATCTGATTTGGATGTTATAAATCTTAATCCAAACAAAAAATAATCAAACTTTTGGTACCACATTCTGATCAGAGACTAATTAAGACCATATAAAGACTTTTTAAACTTGCAAAACAAGGACTCTTTACCTTTTTAAACATAGGTATCTAGCTTTGTGATATTAATCTCCTTCTTCAGGTCACCATGTATAAATGATCTTTTCACATCCATCTGTTATATCTCTCAATCAAAGGTTGTTGCTACATATAATAAGAACCTATTAGATGTTATCATAGAAATTGGGGAAAATATCTCACCAAAGTCTATCTACTCAACCTAAGAATATCCTTTTGCAACCAAACTTGTCTTATTCTTTTCAAAATTGCCATCTAAATTGATCTTATTTTTTACCACCCATTTGCATCCAATGAGTTTTTGTTTATTAAGAAATGGGATCAAGTCCCATGTATCATTCTTTCTAAGTGAAAGAATTTCCTCATCCATGGCCAATATCCAAGACTCCTTTTCTTCAATCTCCATTTCCTCTTTCATTTTTATAGGCTCATCGATGATAGAAAATAAAGAAAGTATACATACAAAATAAGACAAACTATAATTGTACCTGTATGGTTTCCTTCTTTTCCATGTGGAACTCCTTAAAGTTTGAGGTGGATTTTCTTCCTCCTCTTCCAAACTCTTTGAACCCTCCTCCTCATCAAGTCCATCATGAATTTCTTATTCATTTTTTGGTTCACAAGAACCAAAATATTGTACCCTTTCACACCAACACCATAGTTGATGAAGAAACATTTCACTACCTTGTTATCCAACTTCAATCACATATCCTTAGGCATGTGAGCATATGTTACACATTATTTTCTTCATCCCTATGATCGTTAATGATGTAAACCTATTTGTTTCCTTTGGAAGGGTTAGTGGCATGAGTTCCTGAAGAAAGAAGAAAGAAGAACTTTTCCTGAGAAAAGAAGTTGCATTCTCCTTTATAAAAACCCTATTAAAGAGGATGCTCGTAGGCTGCTATATAGGCAGGGTGCGAGAATGCCTAATTCTCCCAGGATGCACCATAGCTGGGTTGAAAGAGGTTCGTAGGTTTCTCTATAAGAAGGGTGCGAGAATTCTCATACGTGGGAAAAACAAGCATCTTCTCGATGCTTCTAGAAGGAGAAACTTCCATGGTAAGGTGGCATCCAAATGGTTTGGATATTACTCGCTTTCATGATTTAGTGGGATCATCATAACCCCCTCACCTTATCCTCTTCAGCTTATAAAAGGAGAGGAGATCTCATGGAGAAAGTTAGCTTGATTGGGCTTGGATGAGCTTTGGAGTTGTTTTTGGCTTAGGATTGTTAGCTTAGTTAGAGTGGCTTTGAGATTTTCTTTGTCAAGATAGATTGTGAGTAGCTATCAGATCCATGGTCTCAGAATCCTTAGAGAAAGAAGTGTGTGGGGAACGAAGGACAGTCGGAAGGGACCTTACGACATCAAGGCCATGGTTGTAATCTGTCTTTCACATTTAATATGATATAGTAATATGATTCTTTCCTATAAATCGTGTTGTGTTTTATTGTATGATTCCTTGATCACATAGATAGGTTTATATTGAGTTTATGTTATTACTATCACTTTGGTTTGTTGCGTTCTTTTGCAGGATCATCATTGTATGAGCGTTGGAATGGAGCTAGGATGGCGATAGCGAGAGGACGCGACATTTAAATGGTATGTCACCTATCCCTCTTTAGTTAGTAAATTCAATATCTAAAAATTAAGGAAACCGTCATGTTCTGGTGTGTTTTGTTCTAGATTTAGGTGGATCTAGGGAGATCAGTTAGTGTCTGCACCTACCGATTTATCCAATAACAAAATTGGTGACTCCACTGGGGAACGGATTGTTTCCTAGTTAGTCTAGTTTCCCTTGATTTGATTGCTTGATTTATGGTTTCAGAGTCTGTGGGAAATCCATCCAGACTCTCTGGATCTAAAAGTTCACTAAAAAAATTTGTCCTTTTTCCAAATTTTTCTTGATTACAAACTTTCTCGCATTGTATCTCTCTGTGACCTGCGAGAATCATTGATGTTCGCACCCTATTGTTCAGTTCAGTGCGACCTCCTCGCACCCTGCCTGTATCTAGACTGGGAGAATCCCTAATTCTCGCATTGTACCCCACTACCAGGCTGCGAACTTGTTTGTAAAAGTTTTGGATTAGGTCTTCTTGTCTTTTTTATGCCCAACTTTTCTTTGATCAGCTGGATTGAACTTTTGGAGCCTATATTGATCTGTTTACAGTCTCCTTGACATTCTCTGAGCTGCTTTTAGGCATCTTTTCTTTGTTTGATTTTTAAGGACTAGTCTCTTGCTTTGAGTGGCTTTCAATTACAAAGCGTGTGTTTTCGTTAGAATTATTTAGGGAAAGATTAGATTTCTTCTGAATAGTTTTCTTTAAAAGAAAACTTTTAGTTTGTGTTTCTTTGTTTTAACAAAATTCATTATTTCTTTTAGTGAAATTTTTGAAACAAAAAGATTTAATTTCTATCTTTATATTAGATTGGGGGCATCCTTGCATTTGAAGTAGCGAAATTGCATGATCCTTGAAATTTTTTGGTCTTAAATTCCGAAAATATTTCCCCCTCATGGTTGGGGGGGGGGGGTCATGAATCGTGCATTGGTGTATAATACCTTTTTGTCATTTCTTGAGAATCTTGATATTGATGAGTTTAATATATTTTGGGACATTGTGTATAGGGGAATGATAAATGTTTTCTCCTTCTCGTAGCATAGCTTTCATCGAAATGAAAAGATTGCATCTTCATCTCTTTTCATAACTTTCAAGTCGGTCAAAACACCATATTGTTCACACCATTTTCCTTTTGAGTAACAACCATAAAATAAAGCTCTTATAAAAATTGATTAATTTTTTTTATATTTTCTGGTAGAAAACCTACATTAGATTAGTCATAGGGCTTTGGAATAGGTGTGAAAGATAACTTTCCAAAGCTGCAAACAAACATAGTATCTTGTGATAGAGAGCAGTGAAATCCACTTATTACATTTTGTCCTGGGAATCCCTTCTAACACAAGGGTCAATCACGAGGTCGCATTGATACTGGCAGAGTTACTCACCCTGCTTTGTCGGTCTTGGTGTAGATATTGTGCATATTATGGGGGTCGCTTGAAGGTATACCCGCAATGTTGAGTGGAAGAATTTCAAGTTGATTTCAAGCTAGATACCCTACCCTTGCGTGTAGATCATACTGTCGACTATTTCCCCAGGCATCATTGTAGTGATTGGTAACCTTAGTGGCCTATATCTTTAGGGTCTTTACACAAGGTGACTGTGGAGGGCCAAGTCTTCACGGTACCTAGAATCGACGTTGTCCAAACTCACTCGGGCTCCTTGGGGGGTATACCCACGATTATGTGTGGGATATTGCACCAGGGTGTGAGTCCGTTAAGTAGGTCGTCAACGTAACCTTTCCACTCGCTCTATCTTAGCCCCTTCTTACTTTGTTCCCGCGACGTTGGATTTCATCACCAACTAGTGTGATCATTGTGAGAAGGTTTTGTTTGCTTGCTTTCTTACTATATTTTTAGTGTGTGTTGTTTGTTTTCCCTATAGGACTCTAGATTGGATATTTATTTAATGGTATCAGCTCCCAGAATGATCAATGAAGGAACCCCTGCTCCAGGGGAACCTTTTGTTTTTCCTTTTTATGGAAACATTGGTCCTCCTCACATCGCTACTTTGAGCCTTCCAAGTCTCACTATTGGATTGTCGGTGTGGTTGTTTTCCACTCAGGTAATCCCGAATGTAGTTAGTGATTCAGTCACAAGCACTTTCGCCCAAGAGCATCAACCGCATGTTGATCCTTCACCTTCTTCACCAGTAAGGTATTCTTTGCATTCTTCTCTTGCAAGGTTGCCTTTCATTTCATCTTCTTCATCGAGTGAAAGTTCTAAAGATAGTAACCCGATGAATAAGAAGAAGAAGAAAATAAAGATTAAGAAGAAGAAAGATAAACAAGGGTCAAAACATCCAACCACTGTCAAACATGTTGGAAAACAACCAGTTACTGTTAATCGTGTTGGGAGTGTTGATGATGTCAAGATCACCTAAACAACTCGTAAGCCCAAGTACCCTTGCAGACTTTGTAAGGGTAGCCATCTTTTTAAGGATTTCCCTAGTCTATCTAGGGTTATAGAAGTATGGTCTATGCACCCTCACCAACCCATATCTTCAGCCTTTGAACAACATGTTGATGATCTCCCATCAACTAGTCATGATACAGTTCGGAAGAAGAAAAGTAGATCCAAGTTCTTGTGTATGTTATGCAAAGGGTGTCATCTAAATCATCTTTGCCCTCATATGGAAGAAGCCTTGAAATTCCTGGAAGACATGACTATTTCACAACCCCAACTTCCATCTTCTTATCGCAAGCTTTCTCTCAACCCACTTGTAGTTGATGGAGTGATCAATTTGGTTCCCCCGTTGGTCAGTCTGATTGATCATGTCGTCAATCTGGCCATGTTCTTAATTGAACCAGTTGACAAAGTGGTTGATCCGATACCATCCTCGGTCAATCCCGCTCTCCCATTGGAGAGTGAAACTAAAGCAGTCGATCTGATCCCATCCTCGATCGATCCCACTTTCCCGTTAGAGAGTGTCACCCAAGTGGTCGATCTGTTTCCATCTATCAACCCCATTCTCCCCTTGGCGAATGCAACCCAAGTGGTCTATTTCATCTTGCCATCGATCGATCCTACTCTCCCGCTAGAGATTCAACCCGATATTGCTCACGTTTTTCTTGTTGACACATAATCTACAGTGTCGGGGGGCATTCCTCCTTCTCTCGTGGAACCCCCTCCAAGTAATGAGGCCATCTGTTTTGATTGGGGTGTGCTAACTTGACCTCGTCTTCCCTCTCACATTCCTTTCCATATTACAGTACAGGTTTGTGGTCGAGACGTTCCTCAGACGTTGATAGATGAATGTGTGTTTGTTAGTATTTTGTCCTCTTTTGCTTGGAAAGATTTGGGTTTTCCTCTGCTTGTGCCAGTTACATAGAATATGTTATCTTTTAACAGAAGAACTAGTCAACCTTTAGGGACCCTTCCTTAGTTTCCTGTAACTTTGGGAGGGAAAACTATCTTCATTGATGTCATGGTAGTCCAAGACTCCTTGGATTTTTCTTTACTCCTTGGGCAAGATTATTTCTATGCCATGAAAGCTATTGTGTCTACTCTTTTTCGTGTGATATATTTCCCTCACGATGGACGAGTTGTGACTATTGATAAACTTTCATTCATTGACCCCGACTGGATTGCCTCCCTAAATGGTTCTTATATGCAGACAGTATCGCCCCGCCACAGATCAATTATGTGGCATTGTCTCCTATGAATACAACTTATGATGACTTGGATCCAGTAGTTGACATGGTGATTTCTTCAGTAGGGATATTGGATCTTGGTCTCCTTACCCCTGTCGTGGCCCTCGACATGTGTTCCTTCTAGAGTGATTTTCTTCCATCTAGTGAAGATCTCTTGGAAGCCATGACCGAGTTTTGTCCCTTGACATGGTGTCCTTCCGGAGCATTGTCCTCTTGGAATCCATGATCAAGAGGACATCGAGGATAGTTTTTGCATCTCTGAGGAAACCTCGTTAAAAAATGAAACAGAGGTCTTTGAGCATGATTTTATGATTTCAAGCTCGTTAAAAAATGAAACCAGACTTGAGCATAGTTTTCTAATTTAAATCTCGTTAAAAAATAAAACCAGTTATGAGGATAGTTTTTTTGTCTCTATCGCAACCTCGTTAAAAAATGAAACAGAGGTTGCAAGCATAGTTCTTGTTTCTGTGTCAAGCTCGTTAAAAAATGAAATAGTTTTCCCCCTCTCTATTTGAGTCAAATTCTTTGTCTAGTATTTGAAGCTTCATTTCATTCTCCTTTGTCGTTGGATGAAACAAACCTTGGGGGGCATTTTCCTCAGCCTCTGGACTTCATGCTCAAGTTGAGTTGTTAGCTTCTTAAGCTGGGGGCTAAGTACCAACCATCTCTGGATAATGCGTTGGGAAATTCAAGCATAGTTTTTACTTTGGTTCAAGCTTGTGTAAAAATGAAACCACCTACCTCAAGCATAGTTTTTACTTTGGTTCAATCTTGTGTAAAAATGAAACCACCTACCTCAATCATAGTTTCCTCTGGTTCAATCTTGTGTAAAAATGAAACCAGGTTCAAGCATAGTTTTGTTTAGTTTTTAAGCTCGTGTAAAAATTAAAATCTATACCAAGCATAGTTTTGTTTTGTTTTAAAGCTTGTGTAAAAATGAAAACAATCCCAAGCTTAGTCTTTGTTCTTTCTCATGCTCGTTAATACATGAGAATAAGTTACCGAGCTTATTCTTTGTTCTTTCTCATGCTCATAAATACGTGAGAATGTAACCGAGTATACTTTTATCAGTTTTTTGGACTTGTAAAGGTTATATGAAAAAGGAAACCCCTGGATTTTCCTTTAAGCTCTTTTCAGACTCTCTAAACATGAAAATATTGTCGAGTGACCTTGTTCTCTTCACACTCATTAAAGTATTTGAAAAAAATGTCTGTTGAGCCATAGTTTATCTCTTTTTTGGTCTCATTGGACTACTTTACAAAAAAGAAACTAAGAGAGTTCTCTTTTAAGTGTTTTTCCAGACTCTATAATCATGAAAAACCTTTGAGTTTTCTATATTTGGACTCGTTAAACAAACATTGACATGCCCATATGAGACTGAACCACTCCTTCCTAGGGTTTGTTAAACATACTCTGAGGGACTCGTCCAAAGGATGAGCTTACATTACAAGCATATGTTATCCTCCTCAAGCTTGCGTAAAAATAAAGAGGTACTCGCCAGAAATGGTGGGGGAAAAAATTGGGAAAGAAATATGTATAAATCTGTATTCCATCGAAGAGTCGCTTTTGAACATGACACCCTTTCACTCGCCTTGTGTCTAGGTTGGAAAATCCACTTGTCTCCTGATCATACTCCTATAAGATTACAAATTGGTTTGTGATCCTTGTTGTTGAGTCAATATTTCCAAGACAATTGTCGTGTCGTCAATATGTTCAAAGAGAAATTCAACCCGGAAATCCTTCTATTGCGTCGGCCATTTTTGTAGTCTTTAAGCCTTCTATTGCATCGACCATCCCTAAGTCAGTCCTGAATCACTTGTTACTCTGATTTACATCAAATCTTATTACCTATTTCGTGTCATTGATGTGGGATACATTAAGGCCCTTCTGTGACGAGTCTTTTCCTGTCGACTTCAACTCATTATCTAGGAATTAGACTTAGAAACCAATTGGTACCTTGGAACTTGCATGCCTCAATGGCAGGCTTCCTCTCTTTCGATAGTGGGTTTTCATTACTGACCCCTAATCGGGAGATTTCGCCGAGTGTTCAACTTTAGCTCATTTATTCTCATTCATTGTATTGTACTAGTGTACCTTGGGAGTCATTGACATTAATGGTGATTTCCATCGCACTTGTTAACGGTATACACTAATGACCGATAATCAAGTGGTTTCTACAATGTTCGACTTCGACACATGTATTCACATGGTTAGATTTGTACTATAGAGTGGTGGAGATGAAGACCCTGGATATTTTCTGACAGATCCAGGTTGTGTTGGAGTATATTCAGTGTACTATTACATAGATCCACATTGAATGTCTGGTGGCTATGTTCAAATTTGAGTCTTTAACACATATATCCACAGTGTATTTTTGGTGGCTATGTTCAGATTTGAGTCATATTGGCATGGATCTACAGTGTATGTTTGGTGGCCATGACTTGTCTTACTTGACATGGATCTTCGCATGTCAACATTTATGCTTTGATTCATTTGTATTTTGAGTATGGGAATGCCTACCTCAGTGATTATGTATTATTGTATTATATTTCCTTGTTTGTTGGCAGGTTTCCGACTGACTGTTCCTTGTTCCCTACACACACTCGACAAAGTATTTCAACTATCACTATATTATATCTTCATACTTTGGGGGGCTCTCTGTTACACATTATTTTTGTCATCCATGTGACCGTTAATGATTTAAACCTATCTATTGCCTTTGGAAGGGTCAGTGGCCTGAGTTCCTGAAGAAAGAAGAGAGAAGAACTTTTCCTGAGAAAAGAAGTTGCATTCTCCTTTATAAAAACCCTATTAAAGAGGATGTCCATAGGCTTCTATATAGGAAGAGTGCGAGAATGCCTGATTCTCACAGGCTGCACCATAGCTGGGTTGCAAGAGGTTCGTAGGTTGCTCTATAAGCAAGGTGCGATAATGCTCATACATGGGAAAAATGAGCATCTTCTCGATGCTTCTAGAAGGAGAAACTTCCATGGCGAGGTGGCATCTGAATGGTTTGGATCTTACTCACTTTCATGATTGAGTGGGATCATCCTAACCTCCTCACCTTTTCCTCTTTAGCTTATAAAAGGAGAGGAGCTCTCATGGAGAAAGTTAGCTTGATTGGGCTTGGATGAGCTTTGGAGTTGTTTTTGGCTTGGGATTGTTAGCTTGGTTAGAGTGGCTTTGAGATTTTCTTTGTCAAGATAGATTGTGAGTAGCGATTAGATCCATGGTCTCAGAATCCTTGGAGCAAGAAGTGTGTGGCGAACGAAGGATAGTTGTAAGGGAAGGGACCTTATGACATCAAGGCCATGGTTGTAATCTCTCTTTCACATTTAATATGATACAGTAATATGATTCTTTCCTATAAATATTGTTGTGTTTTATTGTATGATTCCTTGATCACATACATAGGTTTATGTTGAGTTTATGTTATTACTATCACTTTGGTTGGTTGTGTTCTTTTGCAGGATCATCATTGTATGAGTGTTGGAACGGAGCTAGGATGGCGATAGAAAGAGGAAACGACATTTAAACGGTATGTCACCTATCTCTCTTTAGTTAGTAAATTCAATATCTAAAACTTAAGGAAAGCATCATGTTTTGGTGTGTTTTTTTCTAGATCTAGATGGATCTAGGGAGATCAGTTAGTGTTCGCACCTACCGATTTATCCAATAACAACATATGCCTCCATAGGTGTTTTATCCACAAGATATGAGGTTGGAGACACGTTAATCAAATAACATGCAGTAGCAATTGCTTCTACCCAAAACTTCTTCTCTAAGCCGACTCCACTAAGCATACCCCTAACACTTTCCATCAACATTTTATTCATTTTTTCTACAACTCCATTTTATTGAGGAGTATATGAAGTTTCCTTATGTATTTCAATGTTATTCTTCTTACAAAACTTATCAAACTCCGCAAAACAAAACTCACCACCATTATCAGTCCTCAATACCTTAATATTGCTTCTAGTCTTATTTTCTAAGAGAGCTTTAAGCTCCTTAGACTAACTAAAAACCTTAGATTTAGTTCTAAGAAAATATACCCATGTCCTTCTAGAATAATCATCAATGAATGAAACATAATACAAAGACTTAGAAATCAAAGGAACTTTAATTGGACCAAATATGTCAGAATGAATCAAGTCCAACAACCTAGAAGATTTGTGAGAATTAGAATAAAATTGAACACAAAATTATGTTTTTCACATATGAACTTTCACAAAAATCAAATTCAAGAGAATGATCATTCAATCCATCAATGAGATTTTTCTTTCTCAAATCCCATAATACCTTCTCACTTATATGGCCCAATCTTTGGTGCCATAGCATTTTCTTCTCTCCACATAACTTTTTTCTAAAGAAAGATATTGATTAGAAGGTTTTTATTGTGAAGTTGTAGATGTTATAGACCTCTTTTTTGTAGAAAAAAAAGAACTATTACACTCAATAGTGTTCACAATCACACCCTTGGTGAGTACCATAGCTCCTCAGGTCATATTACACCATTTTTCATAGAAACTAGCTTGCACCCCTGCATCATTAAGTGTGCTTATCGTTAGTAGGTTTTTTTCCATACCCAAAATAAGAAAAACTCCATCAATTCCCTTTACTCTATGATCAGGGAATATGATCAAGACTCTTCCATAAAAAACTATGTTGAGAGGAGAATCATCACCAAGGTATGCCATCCCACCATCATATTTATCATACACTAAAAACCAATGTCCATGATAATTCATGGAAGAAAGCTCCAAAGTCTATCAACCATGCATTCTACCCTACATGGGTTACCACAGATGAAACAAAGGAATTTTCACCTGAACCTCTTGAGAATATTTTTCAGACTCATCATCAAAATCATTTGTTTCCTTCTTATTCTTCTTCTTTTATTCCTTGCAATCCCTTCTGAAATGCCCAACCTTACAACAATTCCAAAAATTTTATTTGGACGTTCTAGGAGACTTATGTCTTTCATAGGGTTTATATCTACCATTTTCTTTCTTCTTCCTTTCTCCTTCGATCTTCTACAAACATCCAAGGCCTCAATGGTGGATTCTGAATCTTTTCATGTCACCTCCTTTGACAATAATGCATCATAGCACTTTGAATGGCCATTACCAAGTTTTCCCATAAATTTAGAAAAGAACACAAAAGGGTCATACAATGATCCTCTTCATCCATATTCACTCCAATTGATATTCACTGGGTCACAATAATTTTAATTGCATTCATATGATTGAATACAAAATCACCATCACCCATTCTCAAGACAAACAACTTTTTTTGCATAAAAGTTTTATTAACCAAGGATTTAGCTTGATATAAATTCTCCAACTTATTCGAGAGAGTTGTTGTGGTTTTTTCTAAAAAAAACGTTCAACAATACCTAATTAGCCAAACAAACCCTAATAAGGACAACACTACCCACTCTTCCTCTATCATACAAGTGGGTTTGGCTCTATATACTGCAACCCAAAGATCTTGATCTGTGAGAAGATCCTCCATCTTGAGCTTCCAAATCTCAAACTTAGTGCCATTAAACTTCTCCATTTCTAATCTAGATGTGCTTGTCATTTCCCTGCAACAAGATTTCTTTGCACAAGATCCCACTCAAAGAAATATTATACAAGAAGTATTATTTAAAATTTCTGAAGAAAAAACCACAACATCTTTTTGGAAGAAATTAGGGGATTTGTATTAGGCTAAATCCTTGGTTAATAAACTAATCTATGAGAGAAGACTGTGAAAAAATCAAAATGAGAATAGTTTTGACAATGAAATAAACAACCAACCATAGATAGCAAGATTTCCTCAGGAAAACCCTTCTAGTGGAAAACCCTACACTCTAAAGAATGTTGAATGCATTATTCAACAACTAAACGATTACAATACATAATCTGTATTCTCTCAACAAGAGTCTTCGGTAGGAGCATAATTCTAGAGAAATTTTGGTAGCATAATGATAGGATAAAATTTAGACTCCATGATTTCCTCCATCCCTAGAAATCAATAAATAGGCATAGTAAAACCATAAACCATTTATGGTTTACCATGTTTTCATACTATAAACCACTAGTAGGTTATTCATTGCCACTGCTCTACAAGTATTATCTTCTTTATTACAACACTGCAAGTATTTTATACTCCACTACAACATTGCAAGTATTCTCTACTCTACTCTAGTAATGCAAGGTGTCTAACACACATGTCCCAACATATATGGAATAAATCATTACTAATGTCCTCAAAGAAAAACAAGAGGAACAAGAAAAAATTTAAACTATAAACTTGATAGTTTTTCAAACAAACTAAGCACATTCAATAACTAAACATAATGGATGTGTTTAGAGTTGAGAGGAAAGGAGAAAATATCGTGTGATTGTAAAACTTTGAGATACAACCTCATGATCCAAAGTATTTTAAACCATAGACACCATCTCAAAGTGGGAAAAAAAATAGATCAATAAAGACATAACCAAAGAGAAATTTATTAAAATAAAAGATGACTAGGATAAGGTAAAAGGAAATTTATAACCCAAGTCAAAGGACAGATGGCGAAGCATAGAGAATGAAGACTTAGAGAATTTGTGCATAGAACATCGATGGCTAAGGTAGATGCATTACAATCTCTTTTGAATAATCTTGATGTATTTTTTGTTTTATAAACTTGGAAGCATCTAACAAAGGAAATAAATGACATACCTAATATTTAAAAAAATACTATGTGGAATCCCAAGGATAATATTAGGAAATCCATTTGGAGTGGTTATTTGTTACATACATAAATTTTATGAAAAAATATATCTTTTATTTAATTTAATAGGATTGAGAATTTCTATGACTTGAAGTGAATAGAGGAAGCCACAATATTTTTCATAGATGCATGCTACTTTGCTCCTCTTCAATCTCAAGTATATAAAAGGTAAAATATATCTCACGATGACCCTTATATGTACAGACCAAAGGATATTTCATAATTTTTACACAAGAGAGAGGTAGTATTAGTTAGAGATTTTAATGATAGGAAAGTTGAAGGTAAGAAAATTTGTTTGTAGAGGATAGAGATCCTATGTGGATGGAATAAATTCAGACTAAGTAACAAAAAGGAAAAGTTTTAAATTCAAATATTTTAGCAATTGCTTTGATTTTTTTTTATTTATAATGGTATTTCACATTTTACTATGATAGAAGGATACAATTGCCAAATCAAACAAGGAGCTAGTGTAATTGACTATTCAATAACACAAGGGAAAACAAATTATAAAATGAAATTTTTAGAACTGGAATTAAACTTCCAAATTCCCCTCATATGTCCATTTTCTTTTCACTTAGCACATTGGCTAAAGTTTAAACAAAAAAAAGATAGAAAATGAAAATCTTATATCATGACAAAATAAAAATCTTATATGAAGATTAGAGCGTCAAAGCATATATGTCTTCTCCTAATGGTAGAAAGAGTAATCATGTATATCAAATCACCAATTTCTTTCATTGTAAGAAGAAAATAATTTATCGATTTTTTTTTTCAGTGCATGTATATCAAATCACCAATTTTTTTCACTGTAAGAAGAAAATAATTTATCGAAATTTTTTTAGTGAAAATGCAATAAGAATGCTTTTGTAAAAACCATTTAATGACCTTGTTATGATTGGTACGATAAAAAAATGCAAATTTAAAAACTATTGTAATGAGGAGACACATTATATAAATTAATATAATTAAAAAAAATATGTACAAGAAAATAACATTTCCACATGCTATCCAACAAAATTATGAAAACAGTTACAACTTCTCAAGAGGGTGAAATAAATCAAGAAGATATGATTGTGTTTGTACATGATCTTTATGAGAAGGATATTAATGGAAATGATTCCACATAAATATCCAAAAAAAAATGGTTATTTCAAAGTAAGATATAAAGGTGGGAATTAAGGATATTTCTATGGAAATGCTTACAATCCTTATGGTTTAACCATTAAAACGGTCAAATAGGGAGGGGCCCATTTTATTTATTTATTTATTGGGGCAATCGACAACTGGCGGTTCTCGTACTCATGTGATACGGGGTCGATCCCCGTCGGCTACCACTATAACCCCAGGTGAAACCACCCAACCTGTAAGAATGGCGCACGAGTAAATCCAGGTGAGAATCGAACATGAGACTTCATTTTTACACATTTCCTTCCATTTACACGACACTTACCAATCCGTCTACACCAGTGCGGGCAAATAGGGAGGGGCACCTTTGTGTGTTCTTTTAAAAGATGTATTTAATTATGGAAAGGTTCACAATTTTCATGGTTTAATTATTAAAAGGGTTAATTGGGGAGGGGCATCTTTGTTTGTATTTTTAAAGGATGTATTTAATAAATTCATATGGCATAAGTTTTCTTTGTAATGGTAGGTATCAAAGTGACACATATTCATAAAGAAAATGATATAAGTAACGTAAGAAATTACAAAATCATTATGGTTAATAGCCTTTTTTTCTAAGTTATTTGGCACCATTCTAGAGAGACAAATAAGTTAATTGGTAGAAGAAAACAATGTAAGGGATCCCTCTCAAGCTAGTTTTGATCCCAAGCATTCAAACCACCTAGAAACTTTTAAAATTGCTAAAAAAATCATGAGGGAAAGTTAATAGTATTTGTCTTTCTATGCTGATTTTGTCAAATCCATTGATATAGTTCCTATAGTAAAAGATTGGTAAAGAATGGAGAAAGTGGGAAATCACATTGAATGAGAAGAAACTATGTTTTGATTATATGGAAAGGTTATTGATAAATGATAAAATTGGAAGGAAGAAAGTCAAAGTCAAGAGCAATATCACGGTGAAACAATGATATCTACAATATTATTTGGTGTATTCATAAATGAGTGAAAAAAATATATCTAAAAGAATGGGCAAGGAGGAATACACACAGTATAACATGCTTTGTTTTTGTTGATTTTTGGAGATGATGTTGTTCTTGGAAAAAAACAAAGATAGTCTCCAAAGACATGTTGATGTCCTAAACAAATTTTGCAATTACACCATAATGAAAGCTAATGTCAAAATAGAAAGGTAAAAGTAGTTGGTACTTGCAATAAAGATATAACAATCACATTTAATGGTGACAAATTAGAGGTAATACCATCTTACAAGTACCTCGTCCTTGAATTTGATTGTAGTTATAATTGGAACTCTTGTGTGGAGAAATGGATAATAGGGGACATGAACGCCCTCTATTATATGCATAATAAATGTAGGAAAACTCACTATGGAATTGAGAATTGAGGAAACTATTGTTAATAACATTATTTTAAGCAATAATTTTGTATGATTTTTCTATTTGGGCTTAGAGCCTCTCCA
>SNQJ01S0055035.1:0-26684 GCA_010110895.2 Picea sitchensis | reverse complement strand
CTTAAGAGGTCACAGGTTCAAATCCAGAGGGGGGTAGGGTATGTATACCTTCGTAGACTTTACCAGTCAAATCGCTGGGCGGAGGGGGTCCCTTGTCCCACAAACAAGGGGGTCTCATACACCAATTTGGTGTGCTGGCTTGGGACCTTAAAAATAGATTATTATTATTATTATTATAAAAGTAATAAATACCATTAAATGGAAATGTTAATTATGAGTTATCTTAATTATTGTAGATGGTGGGTTTGATCTCACAACATCTTTTATTCAAACTTGATTTTTTTAATAAAAAAATTAATATTTTCCACTCGTATATATTAAATCCAATAAGATTCCTTATGGTACCTTTGTATATGACAACAACAACTTGGAGGAAGTGATTTCGTACAAATATCTTGGAATTGATATTCACCACAAGCTCAATTGGAATTATAGAAATGAGAAAATGATTATTGGGGGATGGAAAGCTTATTATGGGCTTGAAAACAATTGTAAATCAACTGATCTTTAGAGTTGGGATAAGAAGAAAATCCTCTTTGAGACTCTTGTTACACCTATTATTCTTTATGGTTGAGACTCAATAAATGTTGTAAGGCTTTTAATGCTAGACCACGCCTTTGTATAGGTAGTGGTTGAGGTTTCCTTTAATGGTTGCCTGCAGCAAGCCCAAGACGTAGTCAGGACTGGGCATCCATTTATGTAATGTAGCCGTAGGAGCCGCTCTGTGATGGTGATAGCTCAGAGACGGTGAGGTTGAGGATAAGCTCGAGAGAGCCCTCTTTGTAATTAGAGAGTGATAGGACAGAGAATGAGAGAGATAGGAGGAGAGACCAGAGCAGAGAGGTCTCGAGAGAGAGCTGAGACTTGTTACAATCCAGCCTTTGTAAATACCTTGTATAGGCATTTCTGAATTAATAGAAGAGCAATTTTTCCTGCCACAAATTGTCTGTATGTGTTTGCATGGTTTTATGCATTTAGTGTTTTGAATGCATAACTGGTGAAGTATTTCATAAGTTTCAATTTCTTCCCATCTTGGAGTTTCCGAGTGCAAGGAGTGCACATAGTCTGCAAGGTGTGCGTTGACAGAGGTGAGAAAACCTCCGGAAAGATCAAGAGGGATAGCATTGAACCTTCATCAGCAGAGGTGCAAGGAGTGCACAGGAAGGAACTCTGTCTCAAGTTCAGGGAAGACAGAACTACTGAAGGTTTTGTAGAGCTCTACCAAGAGGGCATCGAGCGAGTGCATAGAGTGCACTAGGTAACTCTATTTCAAGTTCTGAAAAAAGAGAAGTGTTGAAGAGAAGACACTCACAGGGTTGTTGAATACTCTGTAGGCTCTGCAAGGTGTGCATCGAGCAGGAGAACGCTAGGTGGGCGTAAGGAGTTTTCTTTTCAAGAAAACTTCTCGAATATGAGTTATTCGAGATCCTCGAACGCACAGTGTGCGTAGGAGTAAATATCCGAGAGGACGAAGCTCAGAAGGGAAAGCGTTTCTATAACGCAGACGAGACCCAAAGGAACCAGGCTCACAAGAGGAAGAGTTGAAGGTCGAGACCTTTGATACTTAGAAAATCTTCTAAGTCAAAAATCCAAGAAAGATCAGGAGGAAGAGAACAATTGTTGCTAGACCAACACTGAGAAGAAAGATCAGGACCATTGAATCTATGTCCAGGCAGCAGGAGAAGAGCGCGCAAGGAGGATAGATTTGAACTGTTAGATCTAGCGCCAATACCTGACAATCGTTGGATCAGGCGAAGGTGCATGGGGTTTAAACCCTTGGATGTCCATACATTCGAGAATCGGAGGTTGGAGGAGCACAGGAGGCTGCACCCCATACTTGCAATCACCGAGATCGCGAAATCGTGTCAGCCGTCGGATCTGGAGCGCAATGTCCTGAGAGCCGCTGGATCAAGGATATGTGCAAAGGGTTTAGTCCCTGGGAGGTGCAATGGAAAAAGGATCTGGGTCATCAGATCTAGCACCAAGGACCGATAGCCATCGGATCCGGAAGAATGTGCGAGGGTTTTAATCCCTGGGAAGCCGCAGAGAAGGATAGAATGGATGACAGAAACTTCGAGGGAGAAGTGTCTATTTGCCGTGAGTCGTCGGATCCAGAAAAGGTGCGCGAGGTTTAAACCTCGTAACAATAGAAGGAAGAGGACTCGTCAAGTCCCAAAAGCATCAGGACCGTCCATTTTGGAGGATAGGTGGAAGAGATCTAGAAGCTACCGGGAGTTTGGTCACCAGGAGTTGGGAGGTGAAGACTCCACAGATATCTCGAAAAGAAGATAGTTGGGATTCAATCTTGGTCATTGACTGAGAAGAGGATCTGGACCGTTGATCAAGATCACTGAGATTCAAGTTTCGAGATTTGATAAGGCAAGTAGGAGAACACAGTATCGCGATTCCTCGAATCACGAAACCCCGAAAGAATTCGGAGGAATAACACCAGGTCACAGGACCGGTCGTATAAAAAGCGACTTAAGGGAGGAGCTAAGGAGTCGTTAGACCCTTTCGGGTTTTAGAATTTCGAAAGACAGAGAACAGGAGGAACGCTTGCATCGTGATTCCCTGAATCACGAAAGCCGGTAGCACTTTGACGCTAAGCATGTGGTCACAGAGTGGTGGTCACGTGGATGAAGGCTAAGGGAGGATCGAGAATCGTTAAGCTCTTTTTGGTGTTTCGATGACCGAGAATTGGAGGGAGAAGGAGTCAACCCCTCCACATCGTGAAATGCAAAAATCAGAGAGCCGGTTTGATGTTAGCTGTTGGTCACGGGACAATTGTCATATGAGTCAAGAGTGAAGGTAGGAGCTAGTGGGAGTTAGGCTCTATTTCAAGGTTCCGCGATTCGAAGGACAAGGAGCCTAGGAGAGCTCGCATGCAGGAGTCCCGAAACCCCAAAACATGAAAGGTGTGTTGTTTACACCTTGGGTCATAGCCCGGGGTCACCAAATAAGAAGGGGCTAGTTAGAAAGGAATCAATGTCGAGGTGTGTGTTGGTTCAGAATAGAGAAGAGCACCAAAAAGGGGGTGTGCACACAGATTTTCTCAAGACCTGTGCCAGAGGACAAAGGGACCTGTGGATTCATTCAAAGGGTTCTAGCAGGAGCGCGAAGAACCATTTTAACTCAGAAGAAGATCGATCCAGAGACCGGGAGGTCGTAGAACCCTGCTGAGGTAGGGGGACTGCATCAAGTGGTATCAGTGCCACTTTCTATCTGTAGACTGCATGCAGAGGGAGGCAGAGTAGATAAATAAAATAGTCTGATACACGCCATCAAGTGGTATCAAAGCCAACAGATTTTATGTGTGCATACCACAGATAAGAGGAGGACTATGAAGGGATATAGTCTGATACCATCAAGTGGTATCAGAGCAGATTTTTGTTTGTATATTTCAGAAGAAAGAGAAAGAGGAGACCATTACTTTGTTCACAGACAAAGGAGAGATGGTGGGAGAAATTCTGGTGACATCAAGTGGAATCAGAAGCAGAGATTCATCTGTATACAACAGGTGAAAGAAGTAGGATGTTAAAGCTCTGTGGTGATTGTTGCAAGGTGTGTAGAAAATGATAGATAGCCAGGTGAGCTGTAGGAGGACATGGAGATGCTCTCAGACATAGAGTGATCCATATGCTTGTTAGGAGGACAGGTGAAAGATGGAAATGGCTATTGAAGGCCATGAGCATGGTGGAAGAGGAGACCACCAACAGATGAGTAAAGCAGAGATTGACAAAGAACTCATTGAGATAAGGGAGAGAATGGAAAAGATGACATTGAAGATGTAGCAGGAGGCAAAAGTACACTAGAGGTATGAATGGCCTCTGAACAAGAAAGCCAAATGGCCTGTTCAAAAGTTGTTGGCCAGGAAACAAGAAAAAGAGTTGAAGAAGTGGTTGAGGTATGCTGAAAACCTCAGTGACACAGAGATGGTTCGCATCTGTGAGCCAGAAGTTGGAGAAACCCTCAGTGATGAGGAAGAGGGATCAGTTTCAGATCTCATAAACTGCTAGGAGGGCAGGGATGAACTTTCGAATTTCCAGGTGGGCAATGGAATGAGATCACTGGAGGATCTCATAGATTGTCAAGAAGACAACAATGAAAATTCATATTTCCAGGTGGGCAATGGTGTGAGATTAGTAGAGGATCTCATAAAATGCCAGGTGGGAAGAAGTGAACTTTCGAGTTGCCAGGTAGGAAATGGGAATAGATCAGCAGAAGGTGTCGCATACTTCCAAGGGAGCAGTGGTGAAAGTTCATATTTCCAAGTGGGCAATGGGATGGGATCACTGGATCTCATAGACTTCCAAGTGGGAAGCAGAAAATTCCCAAATTTCCAAGTGGGCAGGGGAAAAGAAGTGAGACTGCATGAAAGTCTCAGGGACTCAGGAGTGAGTTCAGGTCAGCAAGGAGTGATGATAAGTGAAGATTCATGTGGTTTTGTAGACCATGTGAATGAAGATGATGACAAGTTAAAAACTTGCACCATCTAGAAGGAGGATCAGAAAAGAATTCTGATGATTGGGGGAATTTGGGTATTGCTACTAGATAGCCCAATTGAGGCAAGAGCATGTGTTCCAGATGCAGCAACAGAAGGATGACAACCAATAGATACTGTCAAAGAAGAGGAAGAAGTGGAGCAGACACTGATGTTTTCCCAAGGAGAAGAAGAAGAGCATTCAACTGAGTTGCTCAAAATTTTCAGCTAGGAAGCTGAAACAGAAATGATTGCAGCACTAGAGTCTGCAACAGAAGAGGAAGCAGAAAACATGGATTTTTCTAATCTGTATGAATAATTGGAAGCCCTAGAGAAGAGGGTGATGGTGCAAAGTTTTCACATTCGACAGGCCAAGCTGGAAGAAGTTGGAAGTATGCCAGCAGGAGAAATGGTAGCAACAGAACCTCCACAGGAAGATGTTGAGCAGAAGTTCAGTGAGGATACTACAGAGCTGGAGTCTGCAGCAGAGTGGCCACTTAGTGCCACAAAGAGAGATAAAGATAGCAGGGGAGATCGAGCAGATCTTCCCATTGAGAAGATAGAAGTGCGGCAAAGAAGACTGCATACAAAGAGCCAGCCATTGGAGCAACTGGACGAGGTAATTGAAGAAATCAGAAGGTTGATGTTGAGTTCAGTAGCAAAGACTGCCAGCAACGAGAAGTTGAGTAGAAGGGAGCTTGCAAGAGCAGCAGGGTAGCAACAGAAGCAACAACGAAGTAGAGGAGCAGATGGACAACTCCAAGGGAAAGTTTGGGATCCAGGTGGATTTCAACACTGGAGAAGAGGAGCTCATTATTAGGAGATCATGATTTTTCTAGTTGAGGAGTATGATGCAGGAGCATCGCTCCATGTCAGCAGTGTGCCAACCAACCAACACATCCAGCACGCATTTACTGGAGAAAGGGAGAGGCACAACCCTCTCAATTTTGAAATTCGAAATTTCAATAAATGTTGTAAGGATTTTAATGCCAGACCACGCCTTTGTATAGGTAGTGGTTGAGGTTTCCTTTAATGGTTGCATGCAACAAGCCCAGGACGTAGTCAGGACTGGGCATCCATTTATGTAATGTAGTCGTAGGAGTCACTCTGTGATGGTGATAGCTCAGAGATGGTGAGGTTGAGGATAAGCTTGAGAGATCCCTCTTTGTAATTAGAGAGTGATAGGACAGAGAATGAGAGATATAGGAGGAGAGACCAGAGCAAAGAGGTCTCGAGAGAGGGATGAGACTTGTTACAGTCTAGCCTTTGTAAACACCTTGTATAGGCATTTTTGAATTAATAGAAGAGCAGTTTTTCCTGCCATGAATTGTCTATATGTGTTTGAATGTTTTTATGCATTTCATGTTTTGAATGCATAACTGGTGAAGTATTTCATAAGTTTCAATTTCTTCCCGTTTTGGAGTTTTCGAGTGCAAGGAGTGCACATAGTCTGCAAGGTGCGTGTTGACAGAGGTGAGACAACCTCAGGAAATATCAAGAGGGATAGCGTTGAACCTTCATCAGCAGAGGTGCAAGGAGTGCACAAGAAGGAACTTTGTCTCGAGTTCAGGGAAGACAAAACTACTGAAGGTTCTTGTAGAGCTCTACCAAGAGGCCATCGAGCGAGTGCATAGAGTGCACTAGGGAAATCTATTTCGAGTTCTGAGAAAAGAGAAGTGTCGAAGAGAAGATACTCACAGGGTTGTTGAATACTCTATAGGCTCTGCAAGGTGTGCATCGAGCAGGAGAATTCCAGGTGGGCATAAGGAGTTTTATTTTCAAGAAAACTTCTCGAATCTGAGTTATTCGAGATCCTCGAATCCAAAGTGTGCGTAGGAATAAATATCTGAGAGGAAGAAGCTTAGAAGGGACAAGGTTTCTATAATGTAGACGAGACCCAAAGGAATGAGGCTCGCAAGAGGAAGATTCGAAGGTCGAGACCTTCGAGACTTAGAAAATCTTCTGAGTCAAAAAGCTAAGAAAGCTTAGGAGGAAGAGCACAACTGTCGTTGGATCAGCACTGGGAAGAAAGATCTGGATCGTTGAATCTACATCTAGGTAGCAGGAGGAGAGCACGCAAGGAGGACATATCTGAACCGTCAGATCTAGCGCCAGTACCCGACAACCATTGGATCAGGCAAAGGTGCACGGGGTTTAAACCCTTGGATATCCAGACATTTAGCAATCGAAGGTTGGAGGAGCAGAGGAGGCTGCGCCCCATACTTGCAATCACCGAGATCACACCAGCCGTCGGATCTGGAGCGCAGTGACCTGAGAGCTGCTAGATCAAGGATATGTGCACGGGGTTTAGTCCCTGGGAGGTGCACAGGAAAAAGGATTTGGGCCATCATATCTAGAACCAAGGACCGATAGCCATCGGATCTGGAAGAATGTGAGAGGAGTTTAATCCCTCGGAAGCCGCACAAAAGGGTAGAACGGACGATAGAAACTTCGAGGGAGAAGTGTCGATTTGCCGTGAACCGTCAGATCCAGAAAAGGTGCGCAAGGTTTAAACCTCATAGCAACAGAAGGAAGAGGACTCGTCAAGTCCCAAAAGCATCAGGACCGTCCATTTTGGAGGACAGGTGGCAGAGATCTGGAAGCTACCGGGAGTTTGGTCACCAGGAGTTGGGAGGTGAAGGCTCCGCAGACATCCCGAAAAGAAGATAGGCAGGATTCAATCTTGGCCATTGACTAAGTGGAGGATCTGGACTGTGTATCAAGATCACTGAGATTCAGGTTTCAGGATTTGATAAGGCAAGGAGGAGAACAATGTATCGTGATTCCCCGAATTGCGAAACCTCGAAAGAATTTGGAGGAATAGCACCAAGTCACAGGACCGGTCATATGAAAAGCGACTTAAGGGAGGAGCTAAGGATCCGTTAGACCCTTTCAGGTTTCGGCATTTCGAAAGACAAAGAATAGGAGGAACGCTTGCATCATGATTCCCCGAATTGCGAAAGTCGATAGTGCTTTGACGTTAAGCGTGTGGTCACAGAGTGGTGGTTACGTGGACGAAGGCTAAGGGAGGATCCAGGGCCGTTAATCCCTTTTTGGTGTTTCGGCGACCAGGAGTTGGAGGGACAAGGAGTCAACCCCTCCACATCATGAAACACAAAAATCGGAGAGCCGGTTGGATGTTAGCCATTGGTCACGGGACAGTGGTCATATGAGTCAGGAGTGAAGGTAGGAGCTAGTGGGAGCTAGGCTCTATTCCGGGGTTCAGCGATTCGAAGGACAAGGAGCCTGGGAGAGCTCACATGCAAGAGTCTCGAAACCCCGAAATGTGAAAGGTGTGTTGTTTACGCCTTGGGTCATAGCCCGAGGTCACCAGATAAGAAGGGGTTAATTAGAAAGGAATCAGCGCGGAGGTGTGTGCTGGTTCAGAACAGAGAAGAGCATCGAAAAGGGGGCGTGCGTGCAGATTTTCTCAAGACCTGTGCTAGAGGACAAAGGGACCTGTGGATTCGTTCAAAGGGTTCCAACAAGAGCCCAAAGAGCCATTTCGGCTCAGAAGAAGATCAATCCAGAGACCGGGAGGTCGCAGAACCCTGCTGAGGTAGGAGGACCGCATCACATCTTAAGCTTTGTTTGTTCCATATGATGGGTGGAGTCTCCACTCGAAACTATGGACATTTCAAAACTTCTTCCACAGTATTCATCCAAAGAATTTAAGCATTGTAACTAACTCTCACCTACATAGTCGAACCACCTTCCTACCCTTATAAACTATCAAAACTGTAGTGATTTTGAATGTTAATCATCGTCATCATACAAATTAAATATATTTTTTAATTATTTTTTAACCATTTAAAAATAAAATATATAAAAGGTTATAAATAATAATAATTATTTATAAGATGAATATTATTAATAGCAACTACATTAATAATACTAATGTGTTTAATTTAAAAAAAAATTCACTAATATATATTTACAAAAAGCTTTTTTATATATATATATATATATATATATATATATATATAATTAATAAAAAAATAAACAACTGTCTCCAACTTTCTCATCATCTATATTCAATATCTTATTCTATGAAAATGACTATGGCTTGCCCTTTGCTATTGTTATTATTCAATATCTTATTCTATGAAAATGATGATGGCTTGCATTTTGCTATTATTATTATTCAATATCTTATTCTATGAAAATGATGGTTTGTAATTTGTTATTGTTATTGAACCGTTTTTAAATAATATTATCTTAATCTATAAAAATGATGATGGTTTGTCCATTATTATTATTTATTATTAGTAGTATTATTGAAAAAAATTTAAATACAATAATATTTAAACAAAATATTGATATTAATATAAAATAAATAAAAAGTTATCTCCAAACTTTCCCACCACTTCCATTCAACATCTTATCCTATCAAAACAAATCAAGTCCATTAAATTTTGATAGGATAAGATATTGAGTGGAGGTGTTGAAAATAGTTCTTTCTTTATTTTTATTAATTTTATATTAATATACATATTTAGTTTAAATGTTTTCATATTTAAAAGTGGTTTAATAATAATAGCAAAGGACAATCCACCATAATTTTCATAGAATTTAATATATTTAGTTTAAATGTTTTCATATCTAGAAGTGGTTCAGTAATAATAGCAAACAAAAATCCACCATAATTTTCATAGAATAATAATAGCAAAGGACAAACCATTGTCATTTTTATAAAATAAGATATTGAATAGATATGATGGGGAAGTTGGAGATAGTTGTTTATTCATTTTTATTAATTTTATATCAATTTGGTGTAAAAGGTGCTTTTGTGAATATATATGTTTTTTTGGAAAATCATATATAAGTTAAACCATTAGACCATTTAAATATTTTATTAAAGAGTATATAGTTTACACTACTCACAAATCCAAACACCTAATTTGTTTTGAATTAGAGATTGCATTGGAAACTAAAAAACATCATAATAATTTTATGGTGAAGATGGAAACTTAACCATTTAAAAATAAAATATATGATGAAGATGATGATGATTAACGCCCACTAAGACTGAATTGGTCTATTGGACCTTAATATTAATTTGTTTTTAATATATAGACACTCTGCTCATCTTCAATGATGGTAAACAAGGTAAATCATGGGCTTGGATTACAGATCCTAAACCCAAGGGGATCAAGAGAGTCAAACCCATGACCTCCCCAACTGATCACTCACTAGGGGAGAGATCTCACATCTAGCTCAAGACTATTATTAAAATGTAAATATTGATATTAGTATGGCTGACCATGTTTGATCATATTTGATTATGATTTACCATGGTTGAGTATATTGACTATATTGATTTGTATTGACTATGGTTGAATTTGATTACATATGGTTAATTATGGTCGACTTTGCTTGGCTATTGTAGAAGATATGGCTAGCTGTGGTTCACAATGTTTGACCATGGTTGGACATAGTTGATCATTGTTGACCATGATTGGACATGTTTGACCGTGTTTGATGATGGGTGGCCATAGTTGACCACGTTTGGTGATGGTTTACAATGGTTTATAATGTTTGATCATGGTTGACCATTTTTAACCATTTTTAACCATGGTTAATGATGGTTTGACCATGGCTAATTATGTTTGACCATCATAATCCATGGTTGGCCATCTTTAGCTATGGTTGACTACAATTGAATAGGGGTGACTATGGTTGACCATTTTGGAATATGGTTGACTCTGGTTAACAATACTTAACTATGAGCAATTGAGCATGGTTAACTATGTTTAAGCATGTTTGAATAACATTATTAACTCCAATGGGCATTTGGGTCATTAGACATGTTTGATATATTGAATTTCATTGAATGTGTTTAACTATTTTTTACTTTGGTTGATTATGTTGACCATGTTTTACTATTTTTAACTATGATTAATAATGCATGACTATGGTAGACTGTTATCGATCATGGTTGACTATCATTGGATATGGTTAACCATGTTTGAATATGGTTGAATTTTGTTGACTATGATTGATTTTTGTTACCCAAGGTTGATTATGGTTCACTTTTCTTAGCCATGCTTGATTATGGTTGACCATGTTTGACAATGGTTTAATGTGGTTGACTATGGTTAATAATGATTGGTTATGTTTGACCATGTTGGACTATGGTTCACTATGCTCGACTATGGTTGACCAATGGTGATTGTGGTTGATTATCATTTACCATGTTTCACTCAGGGAAAAATTTAAGGATCCATATTTATCCCCGAATGTAGAAACCTTGGAAAATCTTACTAATTCTTAAAATTCCAACCATAAAATTTTTGCTGATATTTTTGTAAAAATATTCAAATTTATAAGGATTATATATTGTTTCTAAAAAGAATTTGGCGATAAATCAGTTTTTGGAAAAAAATATGCAAATTTAGCCTCTAAGATTTTCTCTACTTTCAATATGATCGGAAATGGTTGAAGAGGTTAACTTTAATATTCAATCACATTGCGACATGAAGAGGTTGACTTCAATATTATGACAAATATGATGTTATGGTTAACTTCAATATAATCTCACATTGCAATGTTAAGAGGTTGACTTCAATTTTATGCTAAATTATTACATTAACAAGTTTAGTTCAAAATAATGTACATCACAACATTAAAAGATTGACTTCAACAAAATATCACATTTCAATATTATGGGTGACTATAATACTATATCGTATTGTGACATTTTGAGGTTGTATTCAATACTATGTCAATGTGTCACACATAGAGGTTTGTGTGTGAGTGTGTGTGTGTGTGTGTTGTGATGTTCATATTGGTTGACTTATGTTGACTTGATATGTTCCTCAATGGTCCAAAATGTGGATTGGCACCGCCGTGAGCGCACCCTCGCCCAACATCTGACAAGAACTCAAGTCAATCACACGCATAGGATCACTGACCTAAAGTCTCACACAGATACAATATAAACATCGTGCATATGCCTCAAAGAATGAGGCACGACTAGCCATTAGGCCCTTCATAATTATGGTCATGCGATGTGCATCGATAAAACCCTTATGTCCATCTTGCGCTTCTTCCACCCCTTTTTCTTATTGTTTGTATGTGTTCTTCCAATTCTTGGATCGCTTCTGGTCCTACCAAGACCCATCCTCGAGTCGATCCCAACTCAAAGGCGTCTGACACGGTCTCCCTTAGAGAAACTCATCGGTACCATCTTAATGATACCTTGATGGTTGTTGTTGTACGCACACTTAGCCAACAACAAGAATTATTCCCAACGTTTTTGTTGGTCCAACACACACATGCGCAACACAACCTTCCAATTTGGTTCATTCCTTCGGTCAGCTTGTCTATCTCAGTGACATGTTGTACTAAAGTTCAGTGGTGTTCCCAAGGCCTCTTGGGAAACTTGTCCAAAATCGTCTTGCAAACATCGATTCCATTATCGGTTATGATTCTTTAGGTACGTCAGGTAGTCTAAAAATCTTACTGATATAAATTCTAGCTATACTTGGTGCCTGATGTGTTGTACACACATGGACAAATGTGAAATATTCATCAGAGTGTCAACTATCACGAAAATTGAGTCGTGCCTCCTTGCAGTTAACGACAATCCAACCATAAAGTCCATCGAAATGACCTCCCATTTTGAGCCTGGAAAAGCATGTGGCTGTAGTAATCCTGCCAGATGTCTATGTTCAACCTTAACTCAATGACGTCCTTGACACCTCGCCATTTAGATAACTATGTTTGCCTTCATCCCTACCAGAAAAATGAGGGATTAAGGTCTGCCCTCATCTTCATGAGTCCAAGATTAGCCATGTACACTACTCTATGAGCTTCGCATAAGATCAAAACTTCTTAGTTTTTCATTGGGTTGTAAGTAACTCCGGTTATTATATCTCAAAGATCTGTCACTGTCCACAGTATCTCTAAATTTTGGTATGAACATGGTGTCTTTCCCGAAAAATTCTGTACCCTCTTTATACCAGTCAGTGTCGCTTTGTAGTTAGAATCCGTTCACGTAGATTTGTTTAAAGAGGTATCACTGAAAATATGCGTGGTCTCCGACTCAACATGTCTGCCTCTGTGTTCAATGTTCCTTTTAAGTAGGAAATCTAAAAATCGTACTCGATAAGCAGTTCTGACCAACGCCTTTGTCGTGTGTTAAAGTCATTTCGCATAAAAAGGTGTAGTAAACCACAACGGTCTATTTTTTTGTTCAAATTTTTGCCCAATCATGTAGTGTCTCAACACTCTCAGGGCATACACAATTGCTAATAACTCTAAATCGTGCATCACATAGTTCTCCTCATGCCTTCTTAGCTTCCTTGAGGTGAAAGCGATCACTCCACCGTCTTGCATCAAGACTCCACCTAAGCCTTCCTTGGAGGCATCAATGCATACCAAGAATTCCTTGTCCAAGTCAGGGAATTTTAGTATCGATGTTGTCGTTAACAACTCCTTGAGCCTTCAAAATTCTTTCGCGCATTTCTCGGTCTACACAAACTTCTTTTTCTATTTCTGCAATTTCGTAATCGGATTTGCTATCTTCGAAGAACCCTCGATGAACCGTTGATAATATCCTGATAAACCCATGAAGCCACTCACTTCTAGGACATTAGTCAGCGCATGCCACTCCATAATAGCCTCTACCTTTGCTGGATCCACAACGATACCTTCATCAGAGATGACATGCCCCAAAAAGATCATTTCGAAAGTTTCCCAAAACAAATTTGTTCTCTCCTTGACACTGTATTACCATGCGAAAACGTTTGTCTCAGTTTGCCTCATCTAAGATTATATCCAAATATCGTGAATGAGTACTTGAACAAACTTGTCCAAGTGTTCACAGAAGACCTTGTTCATCAAGCTCATGAAGACCCCAAGGGAATTTGTCAGTCACACGGTAACTCGTAGTGTCCCAACCTCATCTTAAACGCAGTCTTAGGAATGTCTTCCTCCTTGATCTGTAATTGGTGATACCCTGATCTCAAGTCGAACTTTGAAAACACCGTCACACCCTTCATTTGATCAAACATATCATCTATCCTTGGAAATAGACACTGGTTCTTGATCGTTTCCATGTTCAATTGATGGTAGTCAATGCAGAGTCTCCACAACCCATCCTTCTTCTGTATGAAAATAACAAGCGCACCCCATGGTGACACACTTAGATGTATAATTCCTAGGTCCAACAACTCCTTCAGTTGCATTTTCAAATCCTATAACTCACGGGTTGATATTCGATAAGGCATTCTTTCTATCGGTTTAGTTCTCGGTTTTAGGTCGATGGTAAATTCTAATTCCCTCTTAGGCAACAACCATGGTAACTCCTTTGGGAATATGTCTGCAACCCTCGTACTACCAGAAGGTTTTCTAGGCCTTCCACCACGCCCTTTTTGTTCAACGCAAGGATCACATAGCTTGCATCCATTGCACGTGCTCTTCTGTAGCTGTAGGGAAGAAATGAACCTCAGGAATACTCCCTGTTTTCTTCCTTTGATCCTCGTGTTTGTCCCTCATTATCGACCCAACCCAGTCGTTTCGTCTTACCATTGAGTATCGCCTCATGCATTTTCCAACCAATCCATACTAACCACATCGTCAAGATATTACACTATTTCCCAAGTTAAAGTGAAAGTTCATACCCCTTCCTCCAACCATATGATTGGCACCCGAAGCCATACCGATGAATCTAAGCTCGTCCTATTGAATGCCTTTACCTGAGTCCATTCAACGCGGTACTAGGAATAGAGCTCTCTGTAGCATCAAGATATAACAAATACTAAGAGTTTGGTTGGTGAGGGTACATGATGCCTCGAGTAAAGTGGTTTGGTGCTCGACCTGAAGGTTATTCACCATGCATGAATCAAATGGGCCTTGCCCAAATCTCCTACTACAGTGTGTCTGACTAAATCGACTACTTTGGCCCTCTCAACCGGGCTGTTATGTTGGTAATTTGGCTCTCCACATTCCCAACATCCTGTCTTCGGTCCATTCTCCTAGTCCCTGAAGTAGAAGTTGTTGGCCTACCAACCTAAGCTCCTCGTTCGTTCTACCGAACCAAACTAAACTATTGCCACTGCGGGCAATGCTACTGTGAAGCAGATTTTGTCTGTCTAGACAGTCGTGTAGGATTCATGCCCTGAATCCCATGGTCAATCCTTCTCAGCTATGAGGCCTACTGGACTGCATCATGCAACGTCCAAGGCATTTAGATCCTTTCCTTCAAACGAAATTTGGAGTTAAGGCCGGTCATGAAATTGTTGATCTTCAACTTCTTCATGTTCAGATGTGGGGCATACCAAAGTATCTCCCTAAATATGGTCTCATAATTTGGCACCATAAAACCACCCTATCGTAAGGCACTCAACTCATCGAGCTGGCGCTCAACGAATTCCCCTAACAAGTACTTCTCCTGGAACCATTCCCTAAACACGGCTTCGATGACCATGTTTAGCTGAGGTATGAGCGTCTTCCCCATAGAAGAGTGCTCCTCTTTAGCTGAAGACCGCCTATGCAGACCTTTGTGCTGGAGGTCGTAACCGCGAAGCACATTGCCTTGATCTCCAGCCATGCCTCGACGCCCAAGTTGTCTGTGGCACTCATGAACTCGGGAGTTTAATCTTCTAGAGTCTTCTGTGATTGTGACCAGTACTGGCTGGGGCATGTTGTGGACCATTAGGGGTACAGGCACCCTGGCCTTATCTCAGGACAGATGGTTAGTCAAGGCCTCTGACATTTCCCTCGAAGGACCTTGTCAGACCCAACGCATCCTGTGCGAAAATATTCTCATGCTCAATATGTGTTCTTCTCCTTGGGGGTTGGACCCCTCTGGCACAGGTGCTACTATATGTGTTGTGCCTCCTCCCCTGACACCACGTCGTGAACCTTCACGACATCCTCTAACCATGAGTAACTCATGGACAGGTTAAAGTTTTAATTAGTGCTAAGTTAATAATTCAAGTGTATAATTCAGTGGAAGGCATGGATATCCACAGTCATAGGGTTGAACCTGCTCTTATACCATATGTAACAACCCCATCGTTACGATAACAAAAACGACTTACAACAAGCAATTTTTTTTTAAAGCGTTGTGACAATAACATCAACGTTGAAGTCATAGCGACACAACTCGACAATGCCATAATGAAAGAATTTTTATGCGGCACAAAAACATAAAAAGAATAGCATAAGCACCTCATGAAGCTTGAAGCAAATTACAAACATTTACTCCAATAAGAGTATAAATGACTAGGAAAATACATAACTAAACATACAACCATAGGTGATATTGATCATCGGGAGCATACAAATTCAGAAGCATACATAAATTAGCATAGCTAGAGGCGCAAGGTAGAATGATTATTAAATGAACCATTCATTCTCATTTATTCCATGGTGCATGAGCCATCTAACCAATTACTTGCAAAAACGAATCATTAACTAGTGCGCGCATTCTATCTAATACTTTAATCATTTAGGCATTATTAAAGTTTCGCTAGATCAACCTAAACTTTTGATCGTGGAACAACAAGTTCACAAATTCCATCGATTATGCATCCGCTAAATCTCTACGCGCAATCATTCTAGCTAATTTCTATAAAAAACAATACATCCACAAGTTTCCATGATTAATACATCCACAATTAACGATGATTAATACATCTGCAATTGATAATGATTAATACATCCACCAATATCAATGAATAATACATCCACAAATATTAACAATTATACAACCACAATTAACAATGATTAATACATCCGCCATCATCAACACAAGGATAGTGGTCAGCCTCAAATTCAAGTAGCGAAGGTAACTTCCAAATGCTCTACCAAGCACAAGGAAAACCAATCAACGAATTAGTCATACTTCGATAATAATTAAGGACAACATAAAGACCAAATCAATCCAATCAAGCAACAACCATAATGAAGGCTCAATAGAAAACTATAATTAATCCAACTTATATTATAATAAGAAATATTTTGTCTATACCTAGATCAATCATTCATAGCTTATACCCTAACCAAACTTAGTTGTGCAAAGAGGTTTAAGTAAATAGTTCAAGGTTTCTTTTGAAGAACTGAATCACATGCAACAATGTATAAACCATATGAGGGAAGCCATTGACATTTAACCTAAACACACTAAATTAATCCATTCCGACAACCCTTGAAACGTTTATCGACAAGGAAATAAAATAATTTTCAGCAAAGTTCCTTACGAATATGACTAGAAGGTAATTGTTTGAAGGGTTGGATAGAGAGAGAGAGAGAGAGAGAGAGAGAGAGAGAGAGAGAGAGAGACCCCAACTTAACAATCAAACACAACCCTACATGAGTAAAAGATTTTGTCGAAATTTAGAAGGATAGTAATGAACAATTTAACTCTTAACATATCTTCATCATAAAATCTAGGGAGCAACAATCAGAGAAATGCGCCTAAATGCCATCTGGCCCAAAGATAACATTGCCAAGGGTTAGTGCTGGTGTAAGGTTAATTACGCAGAGAATAAAATGATAGAGGCCAAGTCTGAGAAGTGGAGAGGGGAACAAGCACTGCTTAAGGACCACAAAACTCACTGAAGCACACGCCTACAACACCCACAAAATTTGTTGAGGCACCCACCTGCAAAGCCCACCAAATCCATTGAGGCGGAAGAGTAAAATTTGTTGGGTACACTTTTGAAAAAAAACTGCTGAGCACAAGAAAAGAATTCCTCGGAATAAAGTAGGCCAGACTCGCCAAGCAGATTTTGGGTCCGAAAATGCAGGGACAAGGGGGTGGACCGCTGCTAGTTTCCTCCCCACACACAGAGTTAAAATACCCAAATCACTGGTATAGGAAATGCAATGAAGAGTTATAGGAAATACCCAAAATCGATGGTAAAGATACGAGTTGCAGAGTTAAAGGAATTACCCAAAATCGTTGGTAAATATACGAGTTGCAGAGTTAAAGGAATTACCCAAAATCCCTGGTAATGATATGAGTTGAAGAGTTAAAGGAAATACCCAAATTCATTGGTAAAGATACGAGTTGCAGAGTTAAAGGAATTACCTAAAATTCGTTGGTAAAGATATGAGTTGCAGAGTTAAAGGAATTACCCAAAATTGCTAGTAAAGATACGAGTTGTAGAGTTAAAGGAATTACCCAAATTTGTTGGTAAGGATACGAGTTGCAGAGTTAATGGAATTACCCAAAATCGTTGGTAATGATATGAGTTGAAGTGTTAAAGGAAATACCCAAAATCGCTGGTAAAGATACGAGTTGCAGAGTTAAAGGAATTACCCAAAATCGTTGGTAAAGATACGAGTTGCAGAGTTAAAGGAATTACCCAAAATCGTTGGTAAAGATATGAGTTGTAGAGTTAAAGGAATTATCCAAAATAATTGGTAAATATACGAGTTGCAAAGTTAAAGGAATTACCCAAAATCGTTTGTAATGATATGAGTTGAAGAGTTAAAGTAAATACCCAAATTCGCTAGTAAAGATACGAGTTGCAGAGTTAAAGGAATTACCCAAAATCGTTGCTAAATGCCCAAATTTGCAGAAGGAGCATGCATGTTCCATGCAAAGGCTGAGGCCACATTTTGCTAAGGTAAGAAGAGGTGAAGCGCTGAGGTGTGGACAATCAATGTAGAGGTTAATCGCAAGGGAAAATTTTCCAGAAGCTGTGGTAAAATTGTGAGGCAAACATCAATGGTTGTGTATGAACGGTTTTAAGTAAAACTCCATATCTCTCTACTCGCATGCTAGGAAATCTAAATTTCATGCTGAGTGAGAGCGCGAGAAATAAAACACAAGAACCTCCAGGTCCAATGATGAGGGACGGGGTAAGGGGTGTGTAAAAATAAAATCCAACGATGTAGAGATAAGATTTAGATTTACAAGTTGAACAACATCCATCGTAAGGCAGAGAGCTTCATTAAAGGATTCTTGGGAAAGAAATAAAAGTAGAGGTGGTGTCCCTCTTCAAAAACGTTGAGAGAAAAATAATAAAATAAATAAATAAATTGTTGGGTGATATGAGGTAATTTGTCGGATCAATGAAGAAGATGCACGGAGATAAAGGTAGGCCAGTCGTGGTGTAAAGACGTAAAACAATGCAGACAACCAATAAAATTTAGAGCTTGGGTTGCCAGGGAAAAGACGAAATAGATTAGGCAATGACCCATCCATTTAAAGTTCAGCGTGAGGGTTTTCCAAGGAGAGAAAAATAACAATAAACCATGAAGAAAACGCAAGGTTGGGAGAATTTCTCATGGAGAACGAATGCAAGAAAGATTCACCGCATATACACGATTAAATTAATTCTCCACAAAATTTAAATCCCTGAATAAGATTTTAGAATGTATATGCAATAGAATCCAAAACATTTAATTTGAAACATAATGAAATCAACATATTTTAGGATTATCGTAACCGAGGCGAAGAATCCAACGTTGATATTCCGCGCTTGCACTCCCTCCTGTCTCCTGCTTGCTAACCGTGAAGACCTCACCAGTATCTCCCATCCAACGCTAGGGGTACTCTTATTTCCCCTTAGCCCCCCGAGCCGTAAAGGGGCCACACACACAACCAGAGAAAATTCTAGCTCCCAGCTCTCCTTGCAAGGTTGAGCTACCACTCCCTATTAAGCTGGGCATCCCAACTACCAGAAGTAAAATCAGTCAAGAAAAATATCGGTAGCGTAACAATATGCCTACCATTCCTAATCCATTTACCTCCCCTGCCATTTCTTTTATTAAGTTCCTCTTAGTGACCTTTCCATTTCCACATTAAATTAGTTTTATTAAAAATTTATTAGGAAATATTCTCCCCCGTACACTTGTCACCCAATCCCTTAGTTGCACCATAAATTCATTTAATTAATTAAATTAAATTGCCAATTTCCCTCACCTATCTAAAAGCATTCCTAAAAACGCTCCTTGTGGTTCCTTTATTCCCTCAATTTCCTTTAATGACTGACACCCTTCTTAAGTTTAGTTGAGTTCATTTTTGGAAAGTTTTCTAGTCTAGATTCCTTTCTATGTTCCACATTCCTTTCGCATTTAATTTCCTCTTTTTATCTAATTTTGAATTTAGGAAGTTTTGCACATAAACAATAATTAACTTTTTAGATAATTTAATCCTCCTTTAAATTATACATTTAATTTTTCTCTATCCCCCCCATTTATTAATGGATTAATTAATTTTAAGACCTCATACCCTATTTAGACCTAGGCTTAGCATTTTTTTTAAAGGGAAATTTTATAATTAATAAACTTTACTCATACAACATTTATTTTAAGGTTGATCAAGTCCAAATAAGATACTTTTTTCTAGGCATCTAGGTTCATTTACTCACCAGTGTTAAAAGAAAGCACGATGTGCCCTTCAGGATGCACTATGTACTCCAAGGGTGCCAATCGCCTTTATCCATGTTTCATTTATGCGATGTGCCCTTCAAGACGCACAACGTGCTCCAAGGGTGCCAATCCCCTTTTGACTGTTTTCAGTAGACATCTAACCCTTGGATTCAAAACTTCGTCAGGAGACCTTGTGGGATACTAAGGGCCTCTAAGGAATAAGGACTCTGCCTTATTATGCGTCCCTTAGAATCATCGTGAGCGACGGTCATAATCTGTCCTCACGTCATCATGGGTCTCTCGAACTAGGTAATCGTTAATCTACAATTCGAGCCACAGTGGAAGTGCTAGTAGTCTGTGGCAGGGTTGTTGCCACACCTCTTCCTCAATATCTCTGGTAGTTGAGCATGGCCCCTTTACTCCAAATGTGACTCTAACTAGCAAGCTATTGTCAGTCTGCATTCATCAACGAAACATGTCAGCGATCCATAATCAACATCATAATATACTAGTCATATGTCACATATGCAATAACAAAAATGCTCAAACCATAAACAATCCACTCCTTGACTCTATCTGAAATCCAAGAAGGTCCATCGATGCCATTAGCATCCTTAATCAGTCTTGAGTCATGCACACTCAGGAGAAACCAATCAATAACACCTGTCGATACAAATATAATCAAATACATATCATCATATCCACAACATCATCATAAACCATGAGCGAAACAGTCAATCATATAATGAACCAAATCACTTGCACGCAAGTGTCCTCAAAGGAAAAGTCACATCAGGTGTGCACAAGAGTGGGATGTTACAAACTTTCAAGATCAACATAGTTTTGATGGCTCGTAAGGGTAGGAAGGTGGGTGTGAGTGTGTAGGCTTTCATAATTAGTCATGATGCTTAAATTCTTTGGATAAATATTGTGTAAGAAGTTTTGAAACTTCCACCATTTGGATTGGACACTGATCACTCACCATGAGGGAAAAATGATGCTTAAGATGTTAGAAAAGAGTCTAAGGAAAAGTATTTAAAGAAACTATTACAATATTTTCATTGAGGATAAAGGAAATAAATAGAAGGAGGATAATTATTAAGATAATGAAATAAGCATTGAGGAGAAATGAAAGGAATACTAAGAGGATAATTAATAAGATAATGAAATATGGTTATGACTAGAGGATGAAAATAAGATATTAAAAATTATAAGTAGGGATAATAAAACATAAGATGATAAAAATATTAATAAGAGGGAAAGTTTAATCTAATTGGACACTTTATAAAGGAAATAAAAGTTTGGAGAAAGAGGTTAAGAAAATAGAAGACTCCCATATAGTAAATAGTAAAGAAAAAAATAGAAATATTTAGATTAAAAGGAAAAGAAAGGTTTAAAGAGAGAGTGAGGGAAGAAAAGACTAATATAAAAATTTCTAATGACCTAATGGTCTTCACGATAAAATTATTAGAATGATTTTTAGTTTTCAATGCTTTTCTAATTCAAAACAGATTAAGTGTTTAGATTTATGAGTAGTATGAACTGTATTCTCTTTAAGACCAACTTTAAATGATATAAAAAACACCTTTTACACAAAATTAATATAATTAAATAAACAAATCTCCAACTTTCCCATCATCTATATTCAATATCTTATTTTATGAAAACTATAATAGTTTGTCCTTTACTATTATTTTTTTTTGTAAGTAAGAAATTTAATATATTAAGGTCCTGCCATAGGCAAAAGAGAGTTCCAAAATACAGTGATAGATCTGCTGAAATTACTGGGCTGCCCCAACAGAGGGGAAACCAACCCAGTCAGCAACTTAGTCAGCTTAAGCATAGTAATAAACCATAAAGAGTAATGTCTAAGACAAAGTGGACATCCATAAAAAACAACAACCAACTGACACGACTTCTAAACAACCAGAGCCTAGACACCTGACATGTAACCTGGCCAGGTGGCGTTGAGATCTCCTGTCCATGGTTCCTCTTCGACACGTATTGTCCCGTCTCCCCACTGTACCTCGAACTCCTCCTTGGTCTCAGTTCCAAGGTCGTGCCTCACGGTTTCCTTCTCAGCCATGGTTGCGCTCCCAGCCTGTTCCAAATCCGGCTCTGCTGCACACCGCATTGCCACATCTTCAGTCGTGGTAGCTGCCCCGGGTCCCTGCTTCGAAGTCACGCGCGCCTTGACCTCTCCTTCGGTGGTGTCTGCTTCGGGTTCCTGCTTGGAGGTTTCTCCTTCCGGGGTCGAGAGGAAGGTCTCATGCATCGAGGAGAGGAGCTGAAGGAAGAGTGCCACCTTGTCATTTGTAAGTTGCAGCCGGAATTGCAGGTCCTTGACCCCCTGGCGAAGTTTGAATACGAGGCTGTAGAGGATGGCCAAATTGTCTTTTACTTGCTCGCCAGTGGTGGCGTCAAAGGAGGGGAACCCAGAACTCCCAGGCTTCCGCGTTGAGGGTGGTGGCTCTTCTCCTAAGACTCGTGGGAAATCCGAGCGATGAGGATGGGGTGGTTCATTCCCAGGTGGAGCGAGGAGGAGACGCAAAGATGAGCATGGCGGCCGAGGAATAACTTCCAGGAAATTGATGCTTGCTGTCGGCAGAGCGGGAGGGGTATTGCTGGGCTGCGCATCCTGGAGGTGAAGGGATGAAACAGAGGGAAGCATAGCAGGCGAGAAAAATGAGGTATCTGAGGTCTCCAGGGAGAACCCCACCATGGTTTCCCTCTCAAATGCCGCTTGTGCTTAGGCATCAATTGCACGCAGCAAAGGTCGCAGGGTTGGGTGTTGTAAGGAGCCACCGGGGACCAGTGGGTGCATTCATACAACGACCATGGCAACGAGGGGGATAGCCCATCAAACCACCAGCAAAAACAATGAACGAAGATTAGCACCAGCACCATAACAAAATGCGGAGGCCAAGTGCAATAACAACCTTTCCCATCACCATAAGAGTGCATTAATACCGCAGGAGGGTGGCGGATGGAGGCACGAGCCCGTCACATGGCTCTGTGCCCCGTTGGCAAACACCATTCTCCTGAATGCAGGTGGCACCCACTAACACCCCATCCGGGGGTGTCCTTTACTATTATTATTCTATAAAAATGATAATAATTTATCCTTTATTATTATTTAAAAACTTCTAAATATAAAAACATTTAAACTAAATACATATAATAATATAAATATAAAAATTAAAAATATATAAAAATATAAATATAATAATATAAAAATTAAAATAAATAACTATCTCTAACATTCCCAACATCTCCATTCAATATCTTATCTTATCAAAATTTGATTGAATTGATTTGTTCCCTCCATTCAATATCTTATCTTATAAAAAAATTAATGGACTTGATTTGTTTTGATTGGATAAGATGTTGAGTGGAAGCGTTGGGAAGGTAGGAGATAGTTTTTTATTTATTTATATTAATCATATATTAATCTGAATATTTAGTTTTAAATGCTTTTATATTTAAAATTCGTTCAAATAATAATATTAAAGGAAAATTATCATCATTGAATACATAGGATGAGAAAGTTGGAAATAGTTTTTTTTTAATCAATTTTATATAATTTTGTATAAAAACTATTTTTTGTGAATATATGTTATTGATTTTTTATTTTTATTTTTAAATTAAGGACATTAAGCACATTAATACTATTAAGATAGTTGTAATTAATAATATTCATATTACTAATAATTATTATTCTTTATAATTTTTTATATATTTTATTTTTAAATTGTTAAAAAATAATTAAAAATATATTTAATTTATATGCATGAAAGTAGGTTTGTAGGTTTTCACAGTTACTTATAATGCTTAAATTCTTTAGATGAATATTGGATAAGAAGTTATGAGAAATTAAACTTAAAATGTTAGAAAAGAGTGCTAAAAAAGGTTTGTAGGTTTTCACAGTTACTCATAATGATTAAATTCTTTAGATGAATATTGGATAAGAAGTCATGAGAAATTAAACTTAAAATGTTAGAAAAGAGTGCTAAAGAAAAGGATTTAAAGAAACTGTCCATTGAAGAGAAATGTAAGAAATAAGAGGAGGATAATTAATAAGATAATGAAATACCATTATGACTAGAGGAGGAAAATAAGATATTAAAAATTAATAGTAGGGATAATAAAACATATGATGATAAAAATATCCATAAGAGATGAAAAGTTGAATTTAATTTAACACTTTATAAAGGAAATAAAAGTTTGGAGAAAGAGGTTAAAAAAAAGAAAACTTCCATATATTAAATAGTAAAGAAAATAATAAAAATATTTAGATTAAAAGGAAAAGAAAGGTTCAAAGTGAGATTGATGGAAGAGAAGAACAATTTAAGAAGGTTAGGAAAGAGCAAAAATAATCAATTAAAATATAAACAAAAATTTTCATTGTTCTAATAGAGCTTTCAAGATTGGCTAAGTTTGTAGCCATCTTCACTATTAAAATTATTACATTATGTTTTTTAGTTCCCAATGCTACTCGAATTCAAAACAAATTAGATGTTTGGATTTGTGGGTAGTGTGAGATATATGCTAAGACAAGGTTTAAATCATCTTCTAATTTAACCTATATATGATTTTTCACATGAGCAAAGAATTTGATAAACTCCTGAAACACATATTTACAAAAACAACTTTTACATAAAATGATATAAAATTAATAAAAAAAAACGAACAAGTATCTCCAACTTTCCTATCATCTCTATTTAATATCTTATTCTATGAAAATGAATATGATTAATCCTTTGCTATTATTGGTTTATGAAAATGATAATAGTTTGTAATTTCCTTTACTATTATTATTAAAATACTTTTTAATATGAAAACATTTAAACTATGGATATTAATATAAAATTAATAAAAAGAAATAAAGAGTTGTCTTCAACATTCCTATCACCTTCTTTCAATATCTTATTTTGATATTTAATATAAATTTAATGAACTTGATTTGTTTAGATAGGATGAAATTTTGAATGGAAAATATTTAATATAAACTTAATGAACTTGATTTGTTTTGATAGGATGAAATTTTAAATGGAAGTGTTGAGAATGTTTTATCTCTTTATTTATTTTTAATAATTTTATATTAATATCAATATTTAATTTAAATGTTTTTAAAAGTTTGTTTACTAAATATTTTTAAAAGTTTGTGTACTAAATATTTTTAAAAGTTTCTCAATAATAATAGTAAAGGATAAATCATGATAGTTTTTATAGAATAAGATATTGAATAGAAATGATGAAAAAGTTTAAAGTCTTGCAATAATAATAGCAAAGGACAAACTATGATCATTTTCATAGAATAAGATATTGAATAGAAATGATGGAAAAGTTTAAAGTCGTGCAATAATAATAATAACAAAGGACAAACCATGATCATTTTCATAGAATAAGATATTGAATAGAAATGATGGAAAAGTTTAAAGTCTTGCAATAATAATAGCAAAAGACAAATCATGTTCATTTTCATAGAATAAAATATTGAATAGAAATGATGAAAAAGTATAAAGTCATGCAATAATAATAGCAAAGGACAAACCATGATCATTTTCATAGAATAAGATATTGAATAGAAATGATGAAAAAGTTTAAAGTAGTGCAATAATAATAGCAAAGGACAAATCATGATCATTTTCATAGAATAAGATATTGAATAGAAATGATGGAAAAGTTTAATGTTTTTAAAAATAGTTCAATAATAATAACAAAGGACAAACTATCATCCTTTTCATAGAATAAGATATTGAATAGGAACTAAGAAAACCCCGTAAATAGGAAAAAGTAAATAGGTGCATTGGTGCATTCATAAATGCAAAGAAGTTATGAACAATAAATCTTATTCATTGATTTGATAGAATGACTAAAAATATGCTAGCATCTTTTATTGTTAGCCATCAAATTAAGTTTTTAAATAAATTAAGTTTTTAAATCAAAAGATCACCAATTATTCACATTTTCAATAGATGTAAACCTGTAAACCTATTGACTTATTTATTTATTTATGTTTATATTGGCTTAATACCATAAAAATAAGAGCCAAAACATTCTAACCCTCAAATAAGATTCTAAGATTCTAACCCTGGTCAGCCCAAGGGATCTTGTCCAATCGTGACTCCCGGAATGGATAAGGCACGTTCCCATACCAACCGACCCGTACAAACTTTTCAATTGGGAGGGCAGCACATTTGGAATTGGCCGACCTTGATCGAACAAGGACAAGGCTATAGTCATACTCTATAGACACCCAACTACCATCTTCTGTGGACTTTTGGATGATTGGTATACACCCAACTACCATCTTTCTCTTAGGGAAGCGAGCTAGTGTCGACGGACCATTCACCACGAAAGTTTACATAATCTTTTGCCCACGTCGTAATTGTGTTAGAATTCCAATTTCAGTCGAATGTGGTAATTCAGTGTTTCAGAGCAATATTGTCGATTTTGCAACCCTAGCCTAGCTGTTGATTAAATTTCCTTTTCATCTCCATCCAGACTCTTGCTTCTTTTGTCTCACTGATCTAATTTCACTCCCATATTGATCAGAATGCTTGAGAAAGGCTGCCAGTTCCAAGATCATGAGAAACTTCGATAAGTGTAATTTATACTTTGCTAATTTCTGGAAGCACGCAACTATTTTATTTTATTTGATCGGTTTACTATTCATTAGCAGATTTCCTTCGGTTATATCAGAGTTGCGGTCATATACATGTAGTAATGCTTCGACTTCCGCGGATGGAAGTACGTTTTCTAGCAATTTGGATAGGGTAATGGGTGATCTAGTGAAGAACGCACCTCAAACAGGGTTCAACACTTCTTTGTACGGCCAAAGTCCCAACAGAATCTATGGCCTCCTCCA
>SNQJ01S0055033.1:0-19879 GCA_010110895.2 Picea sitchensis | reverse complement strand
GTATTGGTAGAGAACTATTGTATTCTGCAGTGAGCAGAGAGTTATGCACTATTGTGTTTTTTCGTGAGAAGAGAGCCTCTGGACAGTTGTGTTTTTCCTTGAGCAGAGAGCCTCTGGACGGTTGTGTTTTGCTGTGAGCAGTGATTTTCTGTGCACTGTTGTATTTCGTGGACTGTTGGCTTGTTGTGAGCAAGGAGTAGAGTTCCTGGTTGAGATCTTATCCGGGGAGGCACTGAGTTGCTGGAGGTTTTGGGCACGGAGGGCCAGGATATCCGTAGATATCCTGGAGCTAGGTAGTTTTCCTAGTTGGCAGGGAGGACAGTAGTTTTGGGCAGTTATTTTCCTGTTTGTGGCAGGGTTGATCTATGTAGTAGGTAGCAGGAAGCCAACAACAAGGCACAGAGGCAACATGAATTAGCATCAGAACCATGTACTTTGTTAAGTTATGTATTTATTTCTTTCTGCCATGAAATCAGTATTTATTAATAAATCTAAGTTACTGAAGTTGCTGTTATGAAAATCAATATTATGCTAGGAAGTTATTGTTTCAGTTTACTAAATAAAATGTTTATGAAACTTAAATGATGTTTAAAAATATTAGGTTGTTACAGTGTTGGCTCTTATCTGGCAATAAATGCTATTTATTGCAATAGGGCAAAGTAGGTAACCGTTATGACCTAATAGGATAGGTTGCAGACAAAATGACGGGAGCTCGTGGAGCCAATCCTTATATAGTTTGTTGTTGCATTGTAAAATTATTATGAGATAGGGATCAGTAGAGAAAAATATGGTAGAAGAAATACGTAGAGGAGAACTGCAATATGATGTAATTTGTTTCATGAATGAATAGAATAGACAAAATTGTCCCAAATCTTGGACTGTGTTCATTTTAATGTGTGATTGAATGAATGTTGCATTCTATGTATGTGATTTAGTTCATTTTCATTCATATATTATTGTTAGAGAGGTTAATCGTATGAGTTCGTGATGAGACTGGATAAGTTTTAATTACTTCTCTTCTAAAACTTGTATGCAAGGTGTGCATCTCGAACGCAAGGAGTGCGTCGACTGAGTCTAATATTGACTTAGAAAGTGTTCAGAGAGAGAGAAGAGGAAACTAGACTAGGTGCAAGGAGTGCACAACATCAAGAAGCGACCAAGCATAGAAGAACCAAAACAAAGGAATGCTAGGAGGGTGAGAAGAATTTATTTTCAAGAAATCCTTCAAACTGAGTTATCGAAATCCCCAAATGCAAGGAGTGTGTGGGAAGTTGGAATAATTTAAGGATCAATCTCATAAGGGATATCACTTTCATAAGTGTTGACGATATCTAAGAGTTAGACTTGTAGGAGGAGAAAAGGTCGAAACCTTTGAAGACTGATAAATATTCTAAGTCAGAAGAAATTAGGAGTTGAGGAGGAGGAGCGACAGTGGCCATTGGATAACAATGAAAAGGATCAAAAACCATTTGATCAGAGCAAGGTGCACGATCCTTAACACTTCTCACACGCAGGAGAGATAACTTACCAAGGTTTGAGAATTGAGATTTATGAAGTCTGGAGGGCCGGAGAGCTGAAGTAAAATCTCAATCATCTGATCATCTGAAGCAGATCTAAACCATCAGATCATACAAAGTAAACCTTAAGCGTTGGATCGACCAACTGAATCTGAGCCTTCAGATACCATGAGTTTAGGAGAAAGAAATCTTGGGACTTGAGACTCCCGAAGCGCGAAGAGCCAGAGAGTCCAAGCAAATATCAAGCATCAGATCATCCGAAGTGAATATGGACCGTCTAATCCAGAAGGGACGTGGTGTGAATCTGTGAACGCTGGGTAAAGTTCTGAAGTAGTTCATAGCCCTCAAATAAAGAGGAGACGTGGCATGAATCTGTGGACTTTGAGTAAAGTCTCAAAGTAATTCATAGTCGTTAGATCAAGAGGAGACGTGGCATGAATCTATGGACTCCAGGTAAAGTAACGAAGTAATTCATAGCTGTCAGATCAAGAGTAGACATGGCATGAATTTTTGGACCCCTAGTAAAGTCCCGAAGTAATTCATATCCATCAAATATAAGAGAGATATGTGGCATATATCCATGCATTACGGGTAAAGACATGAAGTAATCCTAGATCATCAAATCAAGTGGACACACATTAGTGGATTATAGCCTTCGGATAAGAGCCATTGGGTAAAATGATGAAGTTTGAGATTTGAGATCTCAGAAGTCTGAAGACCTGAAGGAGATCTCGACCATTGATCAAGAAGAGGGTCACAAGACTGTTGATCTAGTTGAAAGGTAAAACACCTGAAGTAGAATCAGGGTCATTTATTTAGGAGGACAGGTGTCCGCATATATTCAACTCCTAAAGATTGACAGACGAAGGAAAGAAAGGTTTGAGACTTGAAAAGTCTGAAGTACAGAATCACGAAGGAGATCAGGTCCGTTGATTTAGGAGGGGGAGATATGGTCCATGGATTTGAAAAGGGTAGATCTGAACCATCAGTTCAGACAGTATCATCAAGATCGGGAGATCGATGGTCCCGTAGCATTGTGGGGATAGGAGTTGCGTGAACTTTAAAACATTGAGGGTGGGCCACAATCTAGACCATGGTTTTGGAAAGAGGACACGTGGAGGCTTGAAATAATTGTGGGCTGAAAATTAGTTTGATCCCAAACTACTTTTGGTTGTGCTCGTAATTGCATGGTCATGAGAGGTCATCACCCAAGGTCACATCAAGAAGGGGCTTATAAAAAAAAGGAGCTAATTCCCAGTACTCTAAGATTTCACAAGAGAGGGAGAGGGAAGGTTGTGGGTGCTATTATACCTGCACCAAGAAGCCAAAAGGCCCCATGTTTAGATACATAAGGATACCAATAAGGTTTCATAGGTTCATTTGACTCAATAATCAGAGATCCTTGACTGGGAATTCATGTACCCCTATGAGGGAGTAGGGGGGTTGCATCAGGTGGTATCAGAGATAATATTGAGTTTGTTTGCAGATAGAAGACAAATCTGAAAGGAGGTAAATTGGTATCAATGTTGGTATCAAGAAAATTTGATTTCTGTTTGTAAGCATTAGAAGGTGATGTAGTGGAATCATGCCACCCAGGAGGTGTAGAGAGAATCCAGAAATGAAAGAAGAAATGAGGTGAATCCGGATGAGACTAGACGCCATGGAAACAACTCATAGAAGAGCACCAGACAATGGAGATATCAGTGAAGCTGAGATCGAAGAGATAGAGGTCGAAGAACATGTAGCAGAGGATGTTGCACAAGATCGCTTATTGAAATTTGTTTCAAGAATATGAGCGAGAGAAAGAATAGAGGTACCAATGTATGAAGGAAATTTAAAAGTTGAAGAATTGTTAGATTGTGTACATGTTATGGAAAAATACTTCGTTACAAAGATATCGAAGAAGACAAGATGTTGAATCATGCAGTGAAAAGACTGAAGGGTCATGCAACGCTATGGTGGGATGAACTACAACCCAAACGTAGGAGAAAATGTAAGCATAAAATTAAGAACTGGGATAGGATGGTAGCCAAGATGAAAAACAATTTTATCCCAAAATATTACCAAATAAATCTATTCAGGAGATTGCAGAACCTAAGACAAAAAGTCTTATCAGTGAAGGAGTACACTGAGGAATTTTAGAGACCGAACAACAGGGCTGGACATAAAGAGAATGAAGATGAAAAAACAACCAGGTATATCATTGGAATGAGATATGAAATACAAGAGGAGATCAACATGATGTATGTTAGTAAAGTCGAGGATGCTTATCAAACAACCTTGAAATCTGAAGAAAAATTGGCTAGGAAACAGAGCCAAGGAAATAGAGGAGGGAATTCAAGCATAGGTAAGGGAACCATTAGAGAGAAGTTCCAGAAGCCGAAGCATGAAGTTGGAAGACACCATAGTCACCTTGAGAAAGGTGGAAGTGATAAAGAATGAAAACATGGAAGAATAAGCTCTTTTTCCAGATGACGAGGAAGAGCCAAAGGAAGTGAAGTTAGATGTTATACCTATGGAAAATCGGGGCACGAGTCTTGGGAATGTCCCAAGAGAAAGAAAGAAGGAGGAGGTGAAGCACACATTGCTGAAGAAAAAAATCATGTGGAAGCAGAAGCATCAAAAGGAGGAAAGAACCTCATGATGAGGAGATTTATTCTTAAACCAGAGAAGAAGGTAGAGGAACCAGTTCAATGAACAAGTCTGTTTAGAAATTCTTGCAAGATTAAAGATAGAGTTTGCAAGGTGATCATAGACAGTGGGAGTGCTAACAATCTAGTATCCACATAGATTGTGGAGAAACTGGAGCTGAAGACAACTGCACATCCAAACCCATACAAGGTATAATGGTTGCAGAAAGGACATCAAGTAATGGTAAGTCAACAATGCCAAGTTGAATTTAAAATAGGAGGTTATAGGGATGAAATATTATGTGATGTAATTCCTATGGATGTCTGTCATATTTTATTGGAGAGACCATGGCAATTTGACAGAAAAGTTATTCATGATGGGAGGAAGAATACTTATAAATTAGAAAATAATGGTAGGACACATATGTTGTTACCAATAGAAGACAAAGAACAAAAGAGGGAATCTAGTTTGAGTATACTTCTCATGAGTGGGAAGGAACTCTTGAATGAATTCAAGAAGGAGAAAGAGATGCAGCTTTCTGTAGTAAGGAAGCCTAAAGTTACCCTTACAAATACTTTTGTGGAAGATTTGCCTGATGAAATCCAGGAACTGTTAGAAAACTTTGCTGACATAGTAGTGGATGAGTTATCTCACTCATTGCCACCCATTAGGAGTATAAGCCATCATATTGACCTTATTCCAGGAGCTAGTTTACCAAACAAAGAAGCTTATAGGTTGACACCAAGAGAGAATGAGGAATTCAAAAATCAAGTCCAAGATTTATTGGATAAAGGTTTAGTCAAGGAAAGTCTAAGACCATGTGTAGTATTGATTGTGTTAAGTCCAAAGAAGGATGGGGGATGGAGAATGCCTAAAGATTCCAGAGCCATCAAAAAGATAACCATTAGGTATAGATTCCATTTTCCAATGATGAATGATTTGATGGATTGTTCGAGTGGAGAAATCTATTTTTCCAAGATAGACCTCAAGAGTGGATATCATCAAATAAGGATAAGAGAGGGAGATGAATGGAAAACAACATTTAAAACAAATGAAGGATTGCTTGAATGGTTGGTCATGCCATTTGGGTTGAAAAATGCACCAAGAACATTTATGAGATTAATGAATGAAGTATTATAGAATTCATAGGGAAATTTGTCATATTATATCTGGATGACATACTACTCTTCAGTAAGATATAGGGAGAACAAGAAGACATCTGACATCAGTGATGGAAAAATTGCAACAGGAAAAATTGTTGATAAATGTAAAGAAAATCTCTTTTATGAAGACAAAAATCATATACTTGGGTTTTGTGATCACTTCAAATGAATTGAAGATGGATCCAAAAAATTTGAGAGTAATCAAAGAATGGCCATCGCCAAGAAACATATTTGAGGTAAGAATTTTTCATGGGTTAGAAATTTTTTATAGAAATTTTATCATAAATTTTAGTGGTATATGTATGCCCATGCTAGACACTATGAATAAGAAACACAAGTCCCTCAGTTGGATAGAGGAAGCTGAAAAAAGTTTCGAAGTGTTGAAGGATAAGATCACAGAACAACCAATTCTGGTTTTACCAAATTTTGGAAAAACATTTCAAGTGAGATGTGATGCAAGTGGATTAGCTATTGGAGCAGTCTTGAGTCAGGATAATAAGCCAATTTCTTATTTTAGTGAGAATTTGAATGAAACCAAGAAGAATTATTCCACATATGACAAATAATTTTATGCAGTGATTCAAGCTTTAAAGAAGTGGAGACACTATCTAATTCCTAAAGAATTTGTCTTGTATAGGGATAACCAAGCTTTGTCGTTTATTACTAGGCAAGAAAAGTTGACTCAGAGACATGCTAAATGGGTAGACTTTATGAAAAAATTTACTTTTGTTATTAAGGATATTGTTGGAACTTCTAACAAAGTTGCAGATGCTTTGAGAAAGAGGAGTTTGATTGTACAGGAATTCCAAGTGGAGACCTTAGGGTTTGAACACCTCAAGGAGATGTATAGAGAATATGAAGATTTTAAGGAAGCTTATGAGGCCTACAAGAATACTTTGTTGGGAGATAGAAGCCCATGGACTAAATATTTGATCCAGGATGGATTATTGTTCAATGGAAGCCAACTATGCATACTGAAATTCTCAATGAGAGATAACCTTTTGAAAGAGAAACACAATGGAGGTTTAGCTAGACATTTTGGCCATGATAAGACATTTTCACAACTGAGTAATTCATATTATTGGTCGAGCATGAGGGAAGAGGTGAAAACGTTTGTGAACAAATGAAGAATTTTTTAGTATGCAAAAGGAAGACAACAAAACACTGGTTTGTATCATCCATTACCAATTCCAGAGAGGCTGTGGGATGCAATCAGTATGGATTTTGTATTGGGATTGCCTAGAACTAAAAAAGGGAGCGATTCCATATTTGTTGTGGTGGACAGATTTTCAAAAATGGCACATTTCATACCATGCTAGAAAACAAATGATGCTACAAACATAGCCAATTAATTTTTCAGAGAAGTGGTGAGACTACATGGATTGCCTAGGATCATAGTCTTAGACAGGGACACCAAATTTGTAGGACACTTTTGGAGGATTCTATGGAAGAGGCTAGGGACAAAATTATCCTTTAGTTCAACATATCACCCTTAGACAAATGGATAGAATGAAGTAGTAAACAAGAGTCTGGGAACATTTTTTAGAAGTTTAGTCACTGAGCAAGGTCGACAATGGGGACATATTCTAGCACAAGAAAAATTCTCATTCAACAATTCATTGAATAGGAGCAGAGGGAAAAGTCCATTTGAAATTTTGTATGGAATACAACTAATAGGTATTACAGAGTTGAGAGATCTGAATCAAGATGAATTCAGGAGTGCTGGAGCAGAGGATTTTGCAACAATAATGCATAAACTCCATGACAGAGTCAAAGAGAAGATACATGACAACAACCTGAAATATAAGAGCAGAGTTGATCAAAAGAGGAGATAAGTTCAATTTGAAGTTGGATATGAAGTTTTATCTCATTTGAGAAAAGAAAGGTTTCCAAGGGGAACGTATAACAAGTTGAAGATGAAGAAGATAGGACCATGCATGATTCTTAGAAAATTCGTAGCCAATGCTTATGAAATTGAGTTGCCAAACAATGTTGGGATATCACCGATATTCAATGTTGCAGACCTGTATCCTTACAAGAGAGATGAGGCAGGAGAATCAAATGATCAGAAGGAAGTTCAGTAGGAATAAAAATTGCCCACAACAAATAAACCTCAGATGGATAAAATCATCGAACAAAGAGTTGGAAATAAAACCAAGAGGAAGATATATCCCGAATATTTAGTGAAGTGGAAAGATCATCCAGTGGAAGATTCAAGTTGGGTCACAAAACCTGATATTTTTAAGCATGGAAAAACAGTGCAGGAGCTCATGAACATGAGTCCATGAAAATTTTAAATAGAGGTGTATGATGCAGGAGCATCGCCTACAAAGTCAAATACGCAAGTGTGGAGGTAAAGAAATGACATCTCAACATCACCAAATTTCAAATCAATAATTAACTCAGGAGTAAATCGAGTTGTTGAGATATTTTTGATTTTTTTTTTTAATATGTCGTGTTTTGTAAATTCGTATAGGATTGTAAGGGGTTGCAGATATATAGTGTTGTCTCTTATTTGGTAATAACTAGTAGTTACTGTAATAGGACAAAGTAGGTAACCACTATGACCTGATAGGTTAGGTTGCAGACAAGATGACGGGAGCTCCTAGAGCCAGTCCTTAGATAGTTTGTTGTTGCATTTTAAAATTATTATGATATAGGGATCAACAGAGCAGAATAGGGTAGAAGAAAGACATAGTGGAGAACTACAATATGATGTAATTTGTTTCATGAATGTATACAACAGACAGAATTGTCCCAAATCTTGGACTGTGTTTATTTTAATGTGTGATTGAATGAATGTTGAATTATGTGTATGTGATTTAGTTCATTTTCATTCATATATGATTTTTAGAGAGGTTGATCATATGAGTTCATGATGAGACTAGATAAGTTTCAATTGCTTCTCTTTTGAAAATCGTATGCAAGGTGTGAATCTCGAACACAAGGAGTGTGTCGACTGAGTCTCAGATTGACTCAGAAAGAGTTCAAAGAGAGAGAAGAGGAAACTTAAACCAGGTGCAAGCAGTGCACAACGTTAAGAAGAAACCAAGCATCGAAGAACCAAAATAGAGGAACGTCAGGAGGGCAAGAAGAATTTATTTTCAAGAAATCCTTTGAACTGAGTTATCAAAATCCCCGAATGGAAGGAGTGCATGGGAAGTCAAATTCCTTTAAGGATCAATCTCATAAGGGATAGCACTTTCATAAGTGTTGACAAGATCCAAGAGTCAGACTCTTAGGAGGAGAAAAGGTCAAAACATTTGAAGACTGATAAATATTCTAAGTTGGAATAAATCAGGAGCTCAGGAGGAGGAGAGATAGTGGCTGTTGGATCACGGTGCAAAGGATCAACAACCATTTGATTAGAGAAAGGTGCATGAGCCTTATCTCTTCTCACACGCAGGAGAGAGAACTTATTAAGGTTTGAGAATTGAGATTTCCAAATTCTAGAGGGTAGGAGAGCCGAATTAAAATCTCAATCGTCCAATCATCCGAAGCAGATCTGAATCGTCAGATCATCTGAAGTAAACATTAAGCGCCAGATCGACCAAGTGAATCTGATCCATCATATGTTGTGAGTTTATGAGGAATCAAGCTTGGGACTTGATACTACTTAAGAACGAAGAGACAGAGAGTCGAAGGAAATCTCAAGTGTCAGATTGTCCGAAGTGAATCTAGACTGTTTGGTCTAGAAGGGACATGGCGTGAATCTGTGGAATCTGGGTAAATTTCGTAAGTAATTCATAGTCATCATATAAAGAGGATACGTGGCATGAATATTTGGACTTCGAGTAAAGTCCCAAAGTAATTCATAGTCATTACATCAAGAGGAGACATGGCGTGAATCTATGGACTCCGAGTAAAGTCCTGAAGTAATTCATAGTTGTCAGATCAAGAGGAGATGTGGCATGAATCTGTAGACTCTGGGTAAAGTCCCAAAGTAATTCATAGACATCATATCTAAGAGACATACGTGGCATAGATCCATGTACTCCGGGTAAAGACCTAAAGTAATCCTTGATCATCAGATCAAGTGGGCATGCATCAATGGATTATAGCCTTCAGGTAAGAGCCATTGGGAAAAAAAGTGAAGTTTGAGATTTGAGATCTCAGAAGTCCGAAGACCCGAAGGAGGTCTAAACTGTTGATCGAGAAGAGTGTCACATGATCGCTGATCTCGTTGAAAGGTAAAACACCCGAATTAAAAGTAGGGCTGTTGATTTAGGAGGACATGTGTCTGCAGATAGTCAACTCTAGAATATTGATGTACGAAGGAAAGAAGGGTTTGAGACTTGAAAAGTCCAAAGTCTAGAATCACAAAGGAGATCACATCCGTTGATCTAGGAGGGGCATATATGGTTCATGGATTTGAAAAGGGTAGATATGAAATGTTAGTTTAGACAAACCGTCAATATTGGGAGATCGACGGTCCCATAGCATTGTGGGGATAGGATTTGCATGAACTTTAAAACGTTGAGGGTGGTCCGCAATCGAGACCATGGTTTTGGCAAGAGGACACGTGGAGGCTTGGAGATAATTACGGGCTGAAAAGTATTTTGATCCCAAACCACTTTTGGTCACACCCGCAATTGCGTGGTCATGAGAGGTCATCGCCCAAGGTCACATCAAGAGGGGGCTTATTAGAAAAAGGAACTAATGCCCAATACTCTGAGATTTCATAGGAGAGCGAGAGGAAAGGTTGGGGTGCTATTAGACCTGCACCAAGAAGCCTAAGGGGCATGTGTTTAGATACAGAAGGATACCATTAAGGTTTCATAGGGTCAGTTGACTCAAGAATCAAAGATCCTTGACCGAGAGGTCATGTAGCCCTACGAGGGAGTAGGGGGGCTACATCACATTGGCCACATGGAGATTAATGAGAACAAAAATGTTTCAACATTCCAAACTATTCACAATGATCAAACTTTATGAGAACCTCGGTCAAAAATGGTAATGCAATAATTTTATTAGAGTTTCAATTCAAACAGTGCTTTTAAAATAACCCATTTGTAGCATCTACGTTTAATATATTCCTAGAAAAATATATATCCTTGGATTTTCCCTCAAAAATTAAACAATCCAATCTACAACATAAAGAGCATAACCTAGAATGTTTATGTTGAATTACTTATTAATTCACCATACCTTGAATCATTTCTAATAAATTTCTACAAACTAAAATTATCTTCCAAAAACATATTAACAAAATGATTAGAAACCAATGCTTGCAATCAATTTCACTCTTAATGAGTTACAAGACTCTTCATGAACCTACAAAGAATTTATGATGATGCATTTATTATATAAATAACATAAACATACCCATGTTCAAACATTTGATTCAGTAATTAAGGGACTTTCACATATCTACCAAAGTTCAACTCAAGGTAAATATCACTACAAAAAGACAGTGTTAAATTATTAATTCACCTTATGTTGCATCCCTACCCATTTCATGTGTAGTCTATGCATGTCCCCTCATTCCTCTCCCTCATGTGTCGTGGTTAATGCATCCATCTAGGTTCCCTTTTCTTTAAAGATGTGACTATATCTCGTTGCATAGCTATCTTATATGTGGGTATGTAATATTATAGTAGTAGTTATAATTATATTTTTAATATTGTAAAAAATGTGAGGTTTATCTTGCCCCTTGCTTATGTTTTCATCCTAAGAATTTACATTGGTTATTTTTTGTTCAAGTTTATCAATATAGTAGGGTTGATAGATTTTTGCATTGAGAGAAGTGAAGTTTCTCTACAATGAATATACCGACAAATTCTCATACTCTATGGAAAATTAAGAACATAGCCTTAAAAATAACCTTAATATTAGTCAATCATGGTATGTACAAAAGGAAGTACATCTTCAACCCAATCCTTACCTACCAACACATTTCGTAACGAATATAATGAATGCCACCTTTTCTCCCACACTACATCCAAAGAGAAGTTAGTGTTTGTTATTTCAATCATGGTTTATATCCTTATTTTATATCGTGAACCCTTTGTGTTTTTCTAGAGAGTGGATTTTGTCAAAAAGAACGAAAATTGCAAATGTTTATATTCAAAAATTTGGAGATAGAACTTAGGGATTAAGTACAATTGACCTTTGGGATTTCTAAAGGTGATATAGTTTGAACCTTGGAGTTATATTTTAAGCATATGATGAATTTCAAAATATCACTCCAAGAAGACAATAAATATAGGGATTTAGTTTGTAACAAGAGGACCATATGGATAATTTGGATCTCTAAAGTTATAATGAAAAAAATATTTTAAACATTGCAAGTGGTTTTGGTTTCAATATTTTGTTTTCAAAGCTCTTTGTGAGGTTTTTTATCTAAGTTTTTGATAGGTAATTGTTGCATCTTTCTCACCTATCTAACATAATTGATGTTGGTTTTTTGAATTCATTTTCTTGTTTTCTAAATTTTAATCAAATCTTCAATTCTAAATTGCAAATTGTGGTTATGGTATAAATATTCCATCTTTTATTTTAGTTTATATTCAACTTAGCTATCTCATTTTTAGATTTCATTTTGTTTCATTGTCAAAGTAACATTGAAGTATTTTGTCGAATATACAAACTAACATTCACTTTGAGAGGTTGATGTGTTTCCATTATGATCAAAGTGTGTTCATTTTATTTTTTGTTTCCAATGTCCTTCAATTGGCTTAGCATAAGAGTTTAAGTTATTCTCCTAGAATGAACTTAGGATCTGAAGACAAATATAGGAGAGCCAAGGTTTACCAAACCCTCTTTTCCTTGAAGTTTTAATGTAGTTTCCATGGATACTAATAAATTTACCATGGAGGTATTAGGTTAGCATCCCTTAATTTCCCTTAGGAATAATAATGAAAGGAATTTATAAAAGGAATCGTGGTTAGTTTTTCTTCATATAAAAATGCACACTCATCATATATCAAAGAAATGAATCAATAAGTGAATGTTCACCTTTAATGAATTCAAATGCTAATTTTTATAGGGTTTAGTGGACAAAAATAAAGTTACTCACCTTGTGCCTATTGAAGAGAATATAAATGAGATTTCTCTACAACATCCAACAAACACAACTCTTCTATTGGATTTGTTTTAATCCTTTCCTTGAGTTTTTTTTGAATAAATTGTGGCAAGTTGATCACAAGAAAATTGTTTGAACAAATTTTCATTACCATAATCAACATTTTCATCGATATCGTCATCATCATTGTCATCGTGATCATTGTCATTGTCATCATTATCATCATCGTCATCATCATCGTCTTCATCATAATTGTCCCAGTCATCATCATCATCGTCGTCGTCGTCATCATCATTATCATCATCGTCGTCGTCATTTACATTTTCTTGATCATCATCATATCATCATTGTCATCATCATCATGGTCATCATCGCCATTTTCACCACCAGCAATCAAAATTTTTAGCATCCTAATCCTCCTCATCATCGTCATTTTCATCGCATTCATCATCGTCATCGTCGTCGTCACCATAATCAACATTGTCGTTTTCGTCGTCATCATCATATTCATCATCGTCATCTTCATTGTTATGTGGGTTAGTGGTTATGTGGATTATTAAAGTTAGGGATATCGACTAGAAAGGTTAGGGTTTATTAAGGTTATAGGCTAGATGTTATAAGTTATAGATTAGTGGTGATAGGAGTTAGGAATTATTATTATTATTATTATTATATATATATATATATATATATATATATATAAATTATAATAGATTATTTATATAATATTTATTTGTGTTATAACAAAACATAACATAAAGAAAACAAAAAAAAACAGAAATACAAATAAATAAATAAACAACAAAATAAAAAACAATAGAGAAGGCCCAGTGATTTGGAAAACCCAATAGAAATAGAGATAAATAACTCGGCAAGTCCAACCCACAACGATAGAGGAGGCCCTATCCGACCACTTTCCCATAATGGTCGCATCGTGGAGTGGAGACATTCGAGCTCCGGACATGCTACCAAAAATGGTAAATGATTTATATCATTTTCTCCCCTTTTTATCCTCTTAGTAGGGTTTTTAGGTAGATATATATGGATTCATGATAGGAAAGGTGGAGACTAAAGATGATTTTTTACCATGGAACTCTCAATGGATATAACCCTCAATGGCCTTGGCCTTTTTTAAATCAAGGGTTGCAAACCCTGAGCCTTTCGTGTGAACCATACTTCTCACCATCCTTCTACATTCCAATTTAAACATTTTTTATTAATGGAAAATGTAGAGGTCTCATTCATTGGTTCAGGCTTCCTCATAATGACACTCGACCTCCCATATTCCCTTAAAACTTGACCTCCTGCACTCCATATCCACTACTTTGTTGGTATGTGGAATCTAAAATCCTAAGCACCATGCCCCTTCCACATCGCCTTCACATTCTCACATTATTAAACACTTTGTAAGTGAGGAACTAGAGGATAATATTAGATTGAAGAGGAGAATAGTTGAGTTGGAAGTTGCATTGAATCCTGAGCCCTTATTTTCAAAACCATTAGCCATTAAAGGACCCAAATAACATCTGAAGTAGACTTCCAAGTAGTCTACTAAAGAAAATGTAACCCAAGAAGTTATATGTGGATTTATAAATACTATGGATAATACCATTGAGGATAGGATGTTTTTTTATTTGAGCTCTAGGAACTGGTAAATAAATCTTCCTTTATTATTGGAAGGATTCTTTATTTGAAAGAATATTTCAAACTTGAACTTTATAAGCATATGAATTTCAATGAGAATTATGTATAAAATTTTACTACAAAATTAACTGATATGAATGAGCATAATAGCTAGAAAGATAATCTCCCCTTGAACAATAGGTGAAGTGGATAAGTGATGGTTGGGACAGTTATATTTATATTCTACAATAATTAATACCATCATGCAAAGTGTTGTAGGAGAGGAGAATAAAAATATTATTTAAGTTAGTTGACTCTATAAAAGGGTTATAGGGGCCCTAGATTATGCAAGATGACAAAAATTTTACTAAAAACGAGTTTGAAGAAAGATTAAAAATTTCCAAGATATCCTTGGGAGAAGAATTTGATGGCCTTACAAGCATTCCTAGGGAAGCGATATTTAGATGGACCACTAACTTTGCTATAGAGAATTTCAATCATACCACTATTGTTTGGGAGAAAATGCACTTGTAATTATATTAATTTAGTGTACTTTAGATTTGTCCTTTTTGATGTTTTTTACGAAACTAAGCCACCTCCCTTTGATGTTCAAACTTTGAGTGGGAGCGAAAGTGAAATGTTTTCACTTAGAGTAAGGGTAGAGACTATTATATAAAGTTTGGGTCAATAAATTTATAGAAGTATCATCTAAATCCTTTTGAATCAGTTATGACAGTTAGGTTTCATGAATCAATCATGGCATTATGAAGATCCATTTAAGCAAAGTTATTGGAAAGGAGAAGAGTTGATCTTCCAACATTTTTTCCTCCTCTCAATTTTGTAACAACCCTCTATGAATTTCCCTTCCTTTATGTCTCATGATTTAGTTTTACCTTTCATTTTCTATATGTCATTTCAAAATGAGAACTAGGTATTGAATGAATTTCCTCCTTTTATGTCTCTAGAATTTCCCTATTGTTCTAGGTCCATAGGAGTCCCATACTACCTCTTGAGAGCAAACAAATTTGATTTCTTTGTTTAAGTATTAGTCATAGGATTTTTTTAGGATATCGTTCACATTTGGGAACTTATTGTTTGAATTCAACTCCACAAAGAACTATTTAAGTGCCATTTTGTTTTTATGATTGATATCTCAGTTGAAGATTCCAGTGGAACCTTGAGGAGATGGTTCTTTTCAAACTTAGTTGATTTGCAGTGAAATAGTCTTTTAAAGTTCTCTAATGAACTTAGCCACATTTTTGTTTTACTTTCATCTTGTAAATTCATGCTTATATTATGTGCTTATATCATATGAAGCGAGACAAAATTCTATGTTTTGAGAAAGTACGTAATCATAAAATATTGGTATATTTATTTAATTTCTATCAATGATTGGAACTACTTGGTTCTTTCTTCGACAACATAATGCTTTAAAGAATATTTAATGATCTCTAGATTTTTTATATTTTTCTAGGAAGTCAAAGTTCATTTCAAGGTTTCTTGTATAGTACTTTTCTTCCTATATAATTAAGATAAACAAGAATACATGTCTGATAATAAAGAGGAGGAACACCTAAATAAAACTAAAGGAGGGAACTCCTTGAGTCCCCCAAGTATTTTCCCTTAACATTGATCATTTGCGTACACAAAAAAGTGATCAACGTGTCATTGGGTAAGAAGGAAATTGGAGAGAAGAATTGTGGATGCTCTAGATCTTGAGTTAAGGTAACCCTTGAAACCATACAAGCTCGTATTTTGAGGACTAAGAGATGTACACAAAACTTCTTTGAGATGATTTTATTTATTTGGAATTCTTGTAAGTTGCTTACCGAGCTACAATAGCCTTTCTATGATTAATGTCTTTGAATGAACCTTAGATGAGTTAGAAAATATAAGGAAATGGATCAACAAGAAAGTGACTCACTTTATTCAACAACTAGACCTATATGTCACCCCTAGAATTGATTCTATGAATATAAAACTTCTATCCTTGAGTGGCGTTTCACAAAATGATTTTATCTAGTGTTAAATGGAAAACGAGTAACAGGTATGAAAATCAACCAACATTAAGAAGAAAAGAAACATTTTCAAGATAAGCAAAGAAACTAAAGGAAAAGTGGTAACCAAATTTTGCAAAAATCGTACGGTGTATTGGGACTCTGTTAGCACATAAACTTGTCAAGATCTTATGAGGTATGGTTTCTACCTAGGTCTATAATTCTTTTTGTCTCTCTTCCTTTTGAAAAATCAGACGTAAGTTTTTTTTTTTCTCTCGGCATGTAATTGTCTACAGTTTGTCTTCACCTGGTTGTTAGACCCATTTTTCCTCAGCAACGCTCCTGAGAAATATTGGCCACAAGCCTTCCTGTTTTCCCTAAGGTCGATCACTTCTCTCATTACCTCTATCGTTGATATTTTTATTTCCTGAGCCCTCATCCATTCATCCAAGTAATCATTTAGAGGCCACAGTCATGACCACCAAGTGCAACACTTGAAGCAGTTTGATGTGGACTCAAATCAAGCAAGTGGGAAAAGATCAATTTTCAAGGATAGACATCATTCAAGCATATCATATTGAAGGCCAATGGGTAATTGGGATCATATAGTTGCACCAATCTTAGCATCAAGGAGAGATATGAAACCGCAAAATGATCGGAGTCATTCATTTCGGAAGGACACATGGTGCAAGATTAGCATTTCGTGATTTCATGAGATGCAACAGTCAAAAGAAAAGTCTTTAGAACTCGTGAAATGTGAAATCATGAAAAGATCGCAGTCGTTGATCAATGGAGAGATATGGACCGTTGGATCAAATTTTCACGATTTCGTGAGTCGAGAAAGTAGGAGGGTAGACTCTTGAAGACTCGTGACACACAAAGTCCCAAAATGATCCTAGGCGTCCATTCCAAAAAGACACGTGGTGCAAGATCAGCATAGAGAAATTCGTTTTGGGGAACTGAAGGGAGAAATGTCGATGACCCAAGGTCTTGAAATGCTTATGTTCAATAGGGTTTTTCGATGCAAAGGGATACGTGTCATCCGATCCAAACAATCACACTTTCACGACTCAGGAATTTCGGCATGATCACAATGCAAGCTCACGAAATGCAAAATTTTGAAGCACCTAAGAATTAGGCACATGGTCGTAGCCTAGGGTCATATGGAAAGAAGTTATGCAATGTATCAAAAAAATCAAGTTGGTCACAAAGAAGGATCTGTGTGACCTCGAAGTGTTGGAATTGACTTGAAAGAGTCGTGAGCTCACCTGGAACATTTATGGGTGTCAGGCCTCACCCTGATCCTGATGAAAGTAGTTAATGAAAATAGGGAGCTGGTTGAAACCTCATTTAACCACTTAAATGGAAAGCATTGAAAGTTGGTCATGGAGGGCGGACAGTCAACTGAATGTTCGCCTGCTATGGATTTTTTAGTGAAGCCCATACTCGTCTGATCTTGCGTTTGGAAGAAGAATTCAAGTGCAACCTGGTAGGAGAAGATGTAGACATGAAGCTTTGATTATAGTAGCTAGTTCACACTCCTGGTGGTGGCAGTTCTCTGAGTATAAATGTTGATTTCTTATATTTTGTTAGGGTCGATGGTAAATCTAGGCTCCCGTATTGTAAAGTTTTAGTAAAGCCTCTAGTTTCAGGTTATGTATTTGTATTTGATACTTTCTTAATCTAAGTTATCTTTATTCCTCCATCTTAATATGTTTCTGATACTGAATGTTCATGATTGAAGGATTCACATGGATGAATGTGACCGTGTTGTAATGGATGTTTGATTGCAGTGTTGTCATAGCGTTTTAAGTTTCCTAAAGTTTCAAATCCAAGAACTTCTTGTTTTCTGATTTTTTCTCCTTTAGCTGCTGGAAGACTGGATGTCTATAGAAAACCTCTTCACTCTCTTCAAGTCCTTCCCCCTACTCACTACTATACCAAAATTACTGACTGATGTTAGACCAAGACCTCATCTGCTTGTGATTTATGATCCAGTTTTCTGAGTTAGAACGGTACCATCCTGAGTCTGCGTCCACTAGACCGCCTTTAAATTTATTTTCTATGACATACAAACTGATGCGTATCAGGATTACCTCTGTCGCAATCTAGGGGTGACCTCTGGTGCTAACATTTCTGGTTCCGTTTCTAGGGATGAATTGGAGGTTTTCCATGGGTAGAACAACAACGAGATTATGATTTTGAAGGTGCATAAGATATTAGAACCATTCAATATTGCATCTGTGCACCTGGCGACTCCATTAAGGAGACTCCACTGTTTCAGCTGTGGCTTCCAGAGGTAGACACATGAGGTCTACTCCACAGCTTCCTCTAGCGACTCTTGAAGCCGACCCAGAGAAAATGGTCAGAAGAAGAAATACCCTTTAAGAAGGTACTTCAGCTGCTGAACCAGGTATTTCTAATCATTTTCACCATCCTCCTATAGAAAATCCAATAGCTATTTCTCATTTTCCCGTTACACCCTCTCTTGGAGTTTCTAGAAGTTTAAATTTTGGGAGTTTTCCTACTGATTTCCCCTCTTCGAGCTTCACTTCTCCTCCCTCTGTTAAAGTTGTTACATTTATGTAGAGGGAAACCTTTTCTCCCTTTAGTCCCCCATTGTTTTCTTTTGTCCCCAGAAACACACCTCCAATCTCCCCTTCTCGAACTCCATCCTCACTTAGTTCTCCTCTAGTTCACATCCCAATGGTGGGTTCTACTCCCCCTAGAAATATAATGGATGTCATGGTAGCTGCCAGATATGCCCCTCTCATTATACCTCAGCCTCTTAATGCCCTACCAGCAGGTGGCTACCTCAATCAACAACCTAAGTTGATAGGAGAGGGAAAAATAAATGCAGAAGAGCATCTTGCAACTTTCTATAGTTATGATGATAACTATGTCATAGTAAATGAAGATGTATGGATGAGGATTTTTGTCCATAGCCTTGATGGAGAAGCGAAAAAGTGGTTCATATCCCTAGCTTGTGGATCCATTGCTGGTATTGAGGCTCTAGATGATGTCTTCTTGAGACAATGGGGGGATAAAAAAGACTTCATGTATTATATCACAGAGTTCGGATCCCTAAAGAGAAAGGAGGGAGACTATGTCTCTGACTTCTCCAAAAGATTCAACAAAATGTACAATAATATCCCTGCTGAGATAAATCCCACATAAGACTCTTCCAATATTAACTATGCTAGTGCTTTTCACCCTGACTTCTACCTCTTGTTAAGAGAGAGAAGAGCTACCTCAACTTATATGTAAGATGCATCCCTGGAAGTAGAATCTAACATATTGGTAGTTGACTGACTCATGAATAAGGCTGATAAATACATAGGAAGGGGAAGATCAGAAGCCTCAACCTCCAGTTGCTCTGCCCTCCCCCCTCAAATGGACGAAGTAACCAAGTTACTAAAATCAATTTCAGCTAGAATGGAAAGGTTGGAATTGGAGGGAAATAAGACATACATAAATCCTCAAAATGTTGATAATAGAGGTAAATTTAGAAGGCCGAATAAAAATGGTCCTCAGATGATACAAAGAGAGCCTCGCAATTGAGATATAGATGATCAGAAAATCCAAACCCCTCTTCAGAACAACCTTGTCGCAGATGATGGTGGAGAGGAAGAGGACCTTGACCCAAAAATTCAATGTCTCGAAGACGCATCCCCTTATCCTCACTTAAATCAATCAACATATGAGGAGTCTCTCATGGAAATTCAATTAAACAAGCTTATCAAGGGGAATAAAGCCAGTGACAGCCTGGATATATACAACCTCAGTTCTAAGAAGAAATATGGGAATTTCGATGTCTCTAATTAGCCTCCCAGAGAAGACAAGCTTGCCAAAGACGCGACAAGCAACAATAGGTAAAAGAGAACACAGAACCCCCCACCAGTGGTCAAAGGTCCTATCCCAGAG
>SNQJ01S0055032.1:31985-56669 GCA_010110895.2 Picea sitchensis | reverse complement strand
TGTTGAGCCACTTTGAACCCTGGCTCAACTTCTATTTTTGGAAGGCCTCCTCTCTTGAAGGAATTATTGTATATGTGGCAGGTCTTTATGGTATTTGACTTGGTTTCCTTTAGTTAGCTGAAAGACAAGTAATTTTTGTAGTTGAAATTTGAGCCCTATTTGGGCAATCTCTCTCTCTCTTTTGCTCTTGATATGGTTTGTCTTTACCATTGGTGAAAGAAGTGATGTGCACTACCTCTTGGATCTATTTTCTTGCATTATGGTGGATTAATCTTGGAAGAGAAGAGATTTATCTTGTTAATGCTTGGACTAGGAAAGGAATCTATCTTGTTATTGCTTCTTTTCTTAGTTACAAGTTTAATTTGCTAGACTTCTGGGGGAGTATAAGGGAATACAACCCCACTAAGCCCATCATTTTGTCTTGGAATAATTGTTGCATAAGGGTTTACTAGGAGATGTAAAAGGGATTACACCCTCCTGGTACTTCCTAGTTAGCCTTGTTTCCCTTGGGGAGTAAAAGGACTTACTCCCACAAGGAGGTAGCATTGCTAGCTCATTCTATTTTTGACTCCATAACCCAATAGCTAAAGGCACTAATCAAAATTGCATTGGAGAAATAAATCTCTGCATTGGTAAACATGAAAACTCGTGATTTTGAGATTGTCTAAATTGGAATCCTTTCTTTGTGCTCTAAGCTTGCTAAGGCGTCTTGTTTCTCCAAGTACTTCTTGCTCTTGTTACAACTTTAATCTACAGCCATTAGGGCTGCAGAAACGCTAAACAATTTTCTAAATAACTCTCTTCTCAACCGTCAAAAGTTGCTAATAATTTGCCCCTATAATCTACTAGTGGAGGTAGCATTGCTAGCTCATTTTATTTTATTTCTCCATAACCCAATAGCTAAAGGCACTAATCAAAATTACATTGAGAAATAAATCTTTGCATTGGTAAACATGAAAACTCCTGATTTTGAGATTGTCTAAATTGTAATCCTTTCTTTGTGCTCTAAGCTTGCTGAGGTACAAAGGTGTCTTGTTTCTCCAAGTATTTCTTGTTCTTGTTACAACTTTAATTCCATGTACCATTAGGGTTGCATAAACTTTAAACAAATTATTCAAATAACTTTCTCAACCACACAGTTGCCAATCATATATTCTTCTCAAGAGGCAGTGCTCAAATCAGCGTTTCTAAGCAGTTTTTACCATTATTATCATGTGGCGGACCCATTCAATGAGAGGAATCGATTTAGACCATCAACAACATGCATGACCAATTATATTAGGTAAAAACAACTGTAATAGGCCACCTTTGTGACTTCATTGGAGTCGTTGTCTTTTCCTCTAGCATATGCAATGCTCATAAAGCATCTAAGAGCAAGTAATAGTGTTCCCTAATCAAGTATTTCAGTGCATTTTTATCTCGGAAATAGCAAAAACATAAATCTTCTTCAAAACTTGTGCCTTAGCAGAGCTATTCCTAGCTTACTCTTTATGCATGTTGATTATTATGAGAAGAAATCAACAAATAGGGGTGCTTCCAACAAGTGTCACATGCAAGACTTTGTGAACAACTATATTCTCTCATAGAACAATACCCAAACAATTCAAGATGTTTTTGGAATAAGCTAAGTTGGTGAACCCGGGGATCACAATTTGGAGATGTTTGATTGATATTTCAATCCATCTCTATTTCTCTTCACTTTAGGGAACACCCCCCTCTATTTATCCATCCTAAGTCTCATAAAATAGGGATTTTGAATTGATTGTTTTAGTGGTTAGACATTTTTTGACTCATAGATCTTCAATACCTTTTCCTCCATGCTGGACTTGACAAACTTCTTCCACCATAGCATGCTAGAGATTGACTAAGCAGCCTCTAATGTATTGGTGACTATGGTTTTGTTCTTTGCCTCTTTGTTAATACATTAAATATATTCGAGTATGTTTTGTTTCAAAATATTCAAATTTGTGTGGTTGTTTTACTTGTGCAATCATGCTGCCATGATCTAGTTTGTTATTTCGCACACATATTTGATTATGTTTTGTTTCAAACTCTTCAAATTTGTGTGGTTGTTTAACTTATGTAATCATGCTACATGGATATAGCCTGTTATTTTGTGCACTTACTTTGAATTGTTCTTTCACTTAAAGGTACACATTCTTATTGTTTCATTCACTCAATCATTGTTTTAATTTGGATAATAAATCTAATATCAACCCTTGTTATTTAATTTGTGAATTTACCATTGTTCTCAAGTGTTATCAAGAACCTAAGGGTAGTTTAAGTGTGTTAGTTTAGGTCCGATTATACACACAGATTTTACTAATTAGTGAACAACAAGCACACATCCTAGGGACACTCTCCTAAGAGTATATCGCTAGGAAAAGTAGAGGTTTGTGGTATTGCTTAAAGTTCCATAATTGAGCAAAGAAAGAGATTAGGGCATTGGAGAAAATAGAGGAAGTAGAAGACCTTGTAGCAACCATATAGGTCACAATGTAAATGAAAACTCCATAGTCAGCTCGTCTTTCTTTGTATTTGCATTTCATATCTAAGAAGAAAGGTTAACTAAAAGTCCTCATCATTATTTAACTTTAAAAGTCAACATCAATTTAATTAGCCTATTTGAAATCTATACTAATGTGACTTAACTTTACTGTTTGAATTTTATACTACTGCAATTTAATTTTAAAAGTCATCATCAATGTAATTAACCTTTTTGAATTTTATACTAGTGGATGGAAATCATAGAGTTTACATTACGTAGAAAATCCCAAATAAAGCACACAAAACAAATTTCATTTTTAGTCCTAATTTTATGTCGCTTTAAGATGAGATTAATGTTTATTTTGTTTCCTACAGATTCATTGATTTCCATGTAAATAAAAAGCAATTCCATATATAAAAGGAATAAAAAGGAAAGAAAAACTATTTGATGAGTCGCAAATTCCAGAAAAGCTTAACTTAGAATTCCTTATAGCACCAACTAGTAATTTGTTCTCCTTATCTCCATGTTCTCCTTATCTCTATGTTCCCAAGTATTGATCATTTTGTGGTGTACAGCTTGGAATACCTTACCTTAAGGTGCATTTTACAGTTTAATAAGTATGTAAGTACGCTGATCTATCAAGCTTTAAGATGATCAAGATTCAAATTCTTCAAAATGCAAACATTTTATTTCACTTTGTTGCACTCTTAAAAATGTTTCACTTAAATAATTTGATCCAGGGTTAAAAAAATGAGAACCATACAATTTGTTAATAGTTCAAACTTATAATTTGTGTGCTTATATGAAGATATGAATTGTATAAAAGTATACTAACACATCCACATCAGTAATTAGATGTTGATGGATTACCATTTGTGAACCATATAAACATCTCTAATCCTATAATTAATAGTTTAATAGACAAATTATTGAATTGTAGAGATTAAAAAAAAAACTATTAGATATATCCCCACTGTCCAATCTTACATTAACATGTACTAAAACTAATCAACTAACGAGAACCATAAAACAACAAAAGTGTGGAAGCCAACATCAAGGGAAATTTAACACTTAATCAACTAACGAGAACCTAAAACAACCAAAGTGTGTAGTTGACATCAAGGGCATCACTTAACAGGAGCACTTAAAATAGTTGAGTCAGAATTCTACTATAAAATAAAACATTACTCGTCCTCACACCTATCAAACATTGGAACAAATTTGCCAGAAACTATAGCTTCAAAATTTATGAACTTCAACAATTCTCTCATACAATGAACAGATGCGACAGTTTAGCACAGAGTTAGCGCGCTTGTGTCACGAGTAATCTCCATGAAAATGCAATGCGTGACTAAGATGCAGATGGAGGTGGTGTTCCATTACAAATTATATGTGATGAAAGTGATCATGGGTATTAACAGTTAAGTTTCGTTGAATTTTGCGGTGCCAGTGGATAACTGCCTTCCCACTCAGACAAACCTATGAATGGAAAATTTTATCTAGCATTGATGGTGCTCTAGCATTGATGGTGCTCTTGACATTTAATGAGAGAGAAAATGACAAAGTATTACCTGTTTTCCCAAAGACTGATGGCTGAGGAGAGGAATTTCACTTCATCTCTGGTCTTTCACGGCTCTGTTCAAATAGATCTTCCTCCTTCACGGCTCTGTTCAAATAGATCTTCCTCTACCGGAGGAGGATTTTCTTCATTCATTTCCTAACCACCAACAGAACCGCAACAGAATAAAAAAAGTCCAAAACCACAAAAATATTAACATTAATTGTTGGAATGAAATGAATTCGTTCAATAACATAATAACCTAAATAATGTCATTAATTATATAATTTAATTCACAATAAAGAAAGAGAGGCAGGTCAAAAAACAAAGCATACCATAGGAAAACATTATCAGGGCCATGGTCTGTTTCAACAGTCACCACAATACACAGATGCTGCCAGCTTGGTCTGAACACAAACGAACATTCTTTCACAAATCATGTTGTACGATTGGCCTGCTAGGGCTTTGGCCTCATGAAATAACGACTCCTTTTAATGAGAACACTCCTTCCAAAAAAGCCCAATTGAAGCCGCGCCACTCTAGGCGTTGTTTGTACCAAATTACAAAGATCAATCCCCAGCAGGTCGCATACTCAAGTTAAGATAGCTACCGAAACCCCAATTAAGTTCGGGCTTCAACATTTCTTTCACAGATCATCTTGCCTACATGGAGCTAAAAAAGGCTAGGACAGGCATACGCAGCAAAAAGCCTACATGAAACTACAAAAAATCACCCCAATTAAGTTCGGGCTTCAACACTTTGTTCACAGATCATCTTGCCATGAAGCTACAAAAAACCTAGGACAGGCATACACAGCAAAAAGCCTACACGAAGCTACAAAAAATCACCCCAATTAAGTTCGGGCTTCAACATTTTGTTCTGTAGGACAGGCATACGCAGCAAAAATCCTACATGACCATACAAGCTACAAAAAATCAACAACATTATGCAATTTGGATCCAAATCAGATGTCCTGCCACAAAAAATTAACTTCCAGAATGTGCGCAACCCAACTATCTATCTGCCTTAACTTCCACTGCTCAATTCGATCTCTGAGGCATTCACAGGGAGAATGGCCGATAACGTTAGACTCTTTCCGTCTTTCTCGCTAGTATTGAGAGGAATCAGAAATCACCTTAACTTCCACTGCTCAATTCGATCTCTGAGGCATTCACAGGGAGAATGGCCGATAACGTCACTCTTTCCATCTTTCTCGCTAGTACTGAGAGGAATCAGAAATCCCCTAAACCTCCACCGCTCAATTCGATCTCTGGGCCATTCACAGGGAGAATGGCCAGGAGAATAACCTTATTGCCCCGCTCAATTCGTTCTCTGGAATGCCCCGCCATTCGTATGGAGAATGGTTTTTGGGTTAAAGTAGGAACGCTCACACGCACCATGTATACATCGCTGAAAGTATCCAGGTCACAAAAGCGAAAAGCATCAACGTCACAAAAGCAAAAAAGTATCCACGTCAGAAAAGCAACTCTTTGTCAAAAACAGCTTCCACTTTTTTCCTATTTTGACAAGTACTCTAATTTTGTAAAAATCGAAATAAAAGCTTAATCAAAGTATGCGAATACATTTAAGATAAGATATAGAGGCATACATGCATGATTGCATCCTTATGTGTATGTGTATGACTGTGTTTCTTATGTAAATGTGTTGCTTTTATGTTAGTAGTGTGTTTTTTGTGAGTGTGTGGCTGGAGTTTAGGATTCAACATTATTAGGAGCTACAAGTCAATGCGTTATATGAGATTAATAGGTTATGCATGCATGTGTTAAATATTGTTATGAGGTACATGTTAGGCATATTTGTATTGTTAATGATCCTTGAATTTGGGATTAGGGGTTAACATATTATGTGTATAAGTTTGTCACTTATGTTACATGCATGATTGCGTCCTTATGTGTATGAGCGTGGATATGTTGTTTATGTCCATGTGAAAGAGTATGTTTTTATGTTAGGTTTATCACTCATGTGGTTGAGTGTGTCACTTATAGGCATGAGTGTGTCTCTTATGTTAGGTGCATTGCTTATGTGCATGAGGGAATCACTTATGTGCATCGAGACATTGGTTATGTATGGTGATGTCACTTATATGAATTGGTGCATTTCTTATATTAGGTGTGCCATTTATTTTTGTGAGTGTGTCACTTATGTGCTTGATTGTAGTTTATTTTACAGGTGCAACACTTACATGCATGGGTGTGTCACTTATGTGTTTGAGTGCATTGCTTATGTGTTATGTGCATTTCATATGTACTTGAGTGTTGATTTGTAAACTATTGTGGATATTCATTGGAACAGTTTGTCACAACATATCTTAAACCATTCTAAAATCTCGCATTTTTGTAGTTTATTTCCTTGGATCTCGGATTAGTTAATTACTAGCTTTACTTGAATTTAAGAGATAACTGAAACATAAAAATGAAAGAACATGCACAAAATACATTGTACACACCATCCACACAAATGAACAAAATATTTGATCTAGGAAACACAATATGGGAGAAAACCTAGCGGGAGGGTGAGGCCTATGCTCTACTCTCTTTTCTTCAGTTATAAAAATGAACATACAAAGGAATGAGAACTAACTATGGAGTTAGATTTTGACACCATGGCTTGAATGACTGCTACAAAATTCTCTTCCTCCTCTGTTATTCTCACAAAATACAACTCTTAAATGTTTTTCTCAGTTATGGAACAATATACGAATCAAAATAACAGAACCCTTTCTCCTCCTAGTGGCCCAATATTTAACATAGCCCGATAGTCGTCTAGGGTTAGGACTTTGACTTCCTTAACCCTCAATTAGTGATTAGGTTTGGAGCTTCTAGAACATTCTTGAAAGTCCACATGTGGCTAGCCCCACATGTTTTGACTAATGAGGGATGATGTGGCATCCACTCATACCATGGTGGTAAAAATAGTAGGTTCACTTGCGAGAGGCAGAAATTTCACATATCAACTTTGATTGTAACGTCCTCGCTATAATCCCTAGTTTAATTAATGCTTAATGTAGATATAATGTATGGACATAGACAAGCGATGTATATGTGAATTGTATTTCTAAATTTTAATAAATAAAATGTGATGTCAATTGTTGGGGGGCATGAACAAAGATTGTGGGTTGAGTAATCCACAAGAGGGGAGGGGTCTAGAAAAGGGGGTTTAGCCATGAGTTTAATTCCCAATCATTTTTCCTGATTTTAATGTTCTGACTGAACCTTCTTATTTTCCCTTGAGTGTAGAAGAGCCCAATCATTGAATACCTGGAAGAGGGTGGGTGTGAGGAGTCACATCCCATATTTATTGAGAGCATAGGGATGAGTACAATCAACTTGGGAAAGAGTGTAAGTCAAGCAAGAAAGCATAGATAGGAAATTGGTATGGGACAGAGGGAAGATTTAGTCAATCACGTTTTTGTATGGGGGAGAGGAGACAATATGAAGAGTTTCACTAGAGCTAGAGAAAACAACAATGAACGATTTTAGGAGCGTTTTGAAGCTATGAGGACTGAATAAGTAAGCTATCAAGTGTGTAGAATAAATAGGTTTTCAAGCCTGGAGAGTGAACTCCTATATGAGTTTTACTGGAGCATCAAGCTTCCTATTGTTGTTTTCCTAGTATTTTTCCTAGCAGTGAGTTCCCTTGAGTTCCTAGTAGTGAGATTAGTGGTCACCTGGGTCAGAGAGACCTTGATAAACGAATGGTACGGCCCGATGGACTGAGAGTAGTGAAGGGGTACATTCCTCGGGTTGGGTGGGTCGAGAGGAAGAGATGAGGAGGAAATCAAGATAGTTGTAGGAGAATGCCAATGTAGTTTTCCTAGTAGCGAGTTCCCTCGACTTCGTAGTAGTGAGATTCCTGGTCACCAATGTTAGAGTGACCATGATAAAAAAAAGGTACATCCCAATGGACTAATAGAAGTGAAGGGGTACATTCCTTAGGTTGGGTGGGTCAAGAGGAAGAGAGATGGAGGAAATCAAGATAGATCTAGGAAAATGCCAGTGGGTTGTGGGATTATCTAAGTTGTGAGTGGATAGTGAAAGACACCCTATTTTTTGGATTCCTAGCCCCATCTAGGGGGTAAATTTATTTTGAGATCTAGAAAAACAAGTCTATGGTTGGGAGGATTGTTCATCTCAAGCAGTTTGTTACAAAATTGTTTTAATATATAAGTGTTTTATCTTTTTCCAGTGTTGCATTTACTCTGTGTATGAGAATGATTTATATGTTAATGTGTTTGAGTTTAGTAGTTGCATTCATGCTTAATTTAGAATGTTGTAGGTGAATTTAATTAATTGTATCATAAATGGTTAAATGTGTATGATTAGTAACTAGTAAGCTACAAGAATTGTTAGCAGAAACCTTTTGTTTTATCTGTGTTTCAGCTAGTAGCACCTGAGAGGAAGTTCGAGGGATGTTACATCGATTAAGGAAATTCTTGTATTGTTGGAAAGGTATCAATGTGTAGAATATGGCATCTTCTTCCATAGAAGGTTTGGACCAAAATCATCCACATTGTTCTTCCAATTTAATGTTGAACCTACTAGTACTTACCAACTATTCCATATTTTTGACAAAGTACTTAAATCTACATCTCTTCCTATGTAAAAATCAAAATAAGAGCTTAATCAAAGTATGTGAATACACATGAAATACATACTATGATATAGAGACATACCAACAAATATTTTAGGATATGATTGTTGTACTAAGATAGGACATTTTAGGAAAATAGATACACATTCTTTAATTTTAGGATATAATTGTCGTAGTGAGATAGATTTTTAAACACATGTGATTCTTTTAATATTTTAAATAAATATTATTGAAATATATTCTAATATATTTGAATAAAAAAACTCATAATTATGAAAAACATACATTATCAATATCATAACATTTTTTAATATTAAAATTTAATAAATTCATGTAATATAATACTATAATATAGTGATTTTATAATGTAAATATTTATAGTTGGCGAGCAAAATCTTTTTAAGCAAGTTTTACAACTATTGTAACATTCCTTGTTGTAATTATGAGAGTCAACATTGGGATTAGTAATGCTAGTTGTATTGTTGTATATCCATGAAAAACTAACTTTTATCATTTACAAAGTACAAGTCAATGAATCAAAAAATATATTGTACTACTTTGTAATTCATACCTCTTGAGTTCAGAGCCTTGAGTCTTAAGATTTAAATATTGACGTGTCCGAACAATTATCCTTAGTTTGCAAAGATATGGAAAAAACCTCACTTCATTATTAACAAGTGATTTTCCATTTTAAATTTCTTTTGTGAGGGAAATAATTTAATACCCTTCTATGAAGAGTTGAAGAGTCTTGAAAGGAAGTGAAATCTTGACATTTTATCCTTGGGTGCAACTCAAGGGTGAGAGGATAATTGAGTGATTAAAAAACATAAAGATAAATGCCAAGAAAACACAACCTCTAAGAGGTTTGTTCACATAGAAGGAAGAAGACTTGTATTTGATAGTGGTTTAATTGATTGAAAAAGAGAAAGAAGAGTGTGTATGAAGTTTCCTTGTCTATATGACCCTTTTACATAACTCTATAAGTTCAAAAACCACTTTTTTCAACAAAGAATAATGACTTCTAAAGTGAACAGATTAAATTCAATGGAAGAAAATTCCTTAGGCTAGGCTACTGGAGGTTCAGGCTAGTGATGGTCCTCCTAACAATGATTAAAAAAATTTAGAGGTAGATTTTTAGTGATGTGTTTTACAAAAGAGCCCTCAAAAGTCCCAAGAATTGAATTTTATGCACATTTTGATGGCCACCATGCAAACCCTACATATAGAATCTTTGTCTTGTAAGAAGGATATGGTGGCCATTCTGAGATTTGTAATCCCATGGATATTTCTCGATGCCCAAGTAATGACTTGAGTTTAGAAAGTACTATTTAAGGCCATAAAATTTCCTCGGGGTTTATAGGCCATGCTTGGTGGCCCAACCAACATAAGGAATCTTTAGCTTACAAGTGAGATCTCCTCACCGTTTTGAAGAGTATCACACTAGGCATGGTTCTTGTGTCAATTCCATGTTCGAAGGACGGGTTTGATATGGTGGTCATTTCAATTTTTTATGCATTGGGATGGTTACCAAGGATGAGGGAATGGTACGGGGCCAAAATACAAGGTATTGGTCCATAAAATGTATCTCTCTAGATTAGAGGCCTTGGGAATTCACATAAACCCTACCTTAAGAAATTGACGTTTGATACAGATATAGTGGACAGGTTTGGAACAATAGGGATTACTATGATGGCTCAATACATGGTCTACGGTAAAAAACAAAGTCTTATGGAATAAAATTTTCCTTTAGGGATCATGGGCCATGTGCAAGTCCCCAAGCCATCTTATAGGCCATGTAAAAGGAATCTTTGGTCTGTAAGAAGCATATGGTGGCCATTTTGAGATTCACATAACTTGATATGGTTCTCATGGGCTAACACATGGTGCAAGGTAGAAATATAGGGTCTAAGGCCACACTAATTAACTCTAGTGCTTATAGGCCATGTGTAGTGCCCCAAACTGCCACAATCCCTACATAGGAAATAATTGGCATACAAGTGAGATATATTCACCATTTTGAGGATCGGTGTACCAAGGATGGTTTTTTAGGAACCATGTAATGGTTAGAGATCAAAATCTAAGGCTTTAAGACATGTCATTTTTCTCTAGGGGCTCATGAGCCATTATTAGGCCCTTGAGCCATCACACATGCCCTAAATAGGAATATTCAAGAGATCTACTACATTCCATCCATGAAAATATAAGAAAAAAGAAGTAGTCAAGAAGACTTTGGTCCAACATTTAGCAGTTACAATTAGAAGCATCCAAAGACCTGGGATAAAAATATGATCTATATTCAGTACTCTTATAATAGAGTGTTCCACACTTCTAGTGATAGGTCCCCTTTTGAAACTTGTTTTCAGTATTTTCTTGGATTTTGTTTATGGACAACAAGGAGGAGAGAGGGAAGACACCATGGGAGAATCATTAAAAGCAAATAAGTTTTTCGAAAATATTAGGCAGAACCATTTGCAAGTACAAGAGACACTGAATAAGTCATAGGAAAGGTACGAGACACAGCATGATCAACACAAAACAAAAAAATTATTCAAAGTGGGAGATAATGTTTGGTTATAACTAAACAAGGAAAGACTATAAGGTCATGATAATAAGATCAAGCCTCCGTGGTATGGCCCTTTGGAGGTATTGGATAAGGTGGGAGATAATGCTTACAAACTCAGTCTACCCGCATACATATGTATTTACTATGTAGAGAATGTGGAGAATTTGAAACTCTATGAGCCTTCTATGCAGGATCAGGAGGAGGAGCAAGTCCTACCTACCACAGAGGACTTAGCACCAGATTCTCATGTAGAGTTGGTAGAGTACACAATTTTGTAGAAGAGCTCCAAAACAACAAGACATGATCAACATCACCTTTGACAGATTGGGTTGAAAGGACAACTTCCAGGAAAGACAAAATGGTACTCCAAAGAGAAGTTAGAGGAAAAATTTCCTCACCTCATTTAGTAAAGCTTTTGGGGACCAAAATCCTCCCTAAATGGGGAGGTATGATCCATATTGTATCATTATATATGTTTTCATCTATCTCGGTACTTTCTAGGTGGAAAAAATTAGAGGAATCAACTTGCAGATCCATTTTAGTTGTCGGTCCCAATTTGGAAAATTGGGTCAAAAAAACCATCTAAAATCTTTTGAATCCATTTTGAAGGATCAAACGACATTTATTTTGGCCTAAATCCTCTATGGAGGAATATGCCATATTGTACACACTGATACCTTTCCAACTGTGAGATAATTTCCCCAATCAGTGTAATGTCCCCAAAACTTCTTCTGAGGCACTACCAACGGAAACACACAAAAAACAAAAGATTTATGCGAATAGTTCTTGTAGATTACCAATTACTAATCATACATATTTAACCATTTCTGATGCCATCAATTAAATGCACCTAAAAAATTATTAATTAAGAATGAATGCAACTACTAAACCCAAACACAACAACATATAAATCATTCTCATACAAAGAGTAAATGCACACCAAAATAAACCATAAATGAAACACATAAACAAGATAAAACACTTATCTTTTAACACAATTGTGTATCCATATGCTTGGGATAGACGTTCCACCCAAACATATACTTCTTGTTCTAGATCTCAACAACAAGTCACCCACAAGTTAGGGATAGGAATATACCAAAGAGGTTGTCTTTCACTACCCACTCACACCTCAGATAATCCAACAACTCACTAGCATTCTCCTATAGATATCCTTATTTCCTCCAGCTCTCTTCCTCTTGACCTGCCCAACCCAATGAATGTACCCCTTCACTACTCTTAGTCCATCAAATTGTACCATTCATTTATCAGGGTCTCTTTGGCGAAGGTGACTAAGAATCTCACTACTAGGATATCAAGGGAACTCGTTGCTAGGAAAACTACACTAGCATTTTGTAACATACCCAACATCAACACACGAAAAACATTCACTCTGATACCATTGTGTAATGTACCAAGCCACCAGGATGAGCCATGCTACTTCTAGAACACACTTGAAGAATTCTCTAACACCAATTTGTAACATACCCATAGCAACAAAAACCAATAATGATTTGCTCATATACTGATTTGGAATGCACCCATTGCCCATGTACTTCCAAATTCACTTCCTTCGACAAATTTTGAATTCTGCTCCATTCTTTTAAGTTAAGAACATGGAACCATCCAATAAATTAACAAAATGAAATAACTAAGAACCATCCAAATCCATAAAATAATACTTTACATTGTCGTGCACAACAATAAACAACAAACAACAAACATGCATAGAGTAATCACATCATCTCAAGATAATAATAGACAACAAAATATACACTATACAAAAAACACAAAGAACACTTATCTTTAATTAAAGCTTCAATAATTGAATACACACCGAGGACGTTCCACCCAAACATGAAGAAGACCTCTGCCTCATCAAACTCCTCCTTGGGACATCCTTCTTACTGCCTCACCCCCTATGAACTAAACTTTACTTCCTTCCTACCCTTGACTTTTGACCTACCTTGACTTATGAACCTTCCCTTCTATGTCAACCATGAGCTCAAGAAATTAAATGGGTAAATACTATATGAGGACGGATAAGTGAAGTGTGTGTAGAGTGCAGAGTGCAAGACTATATGGCGTATAGCGCAGAGATAGGACGGTTGTGCATAGCGCATAGTTAATTGATAGTCAATCAATAAAAAAATATATTGACATGTCTTAAGATTTAAATATTGACATGTCCTAACAATTATTCTTAGTTTGCAAAGATATGGACATCACCCCCAGTGCTTGGACATTACTTACTTTGACCTTGCCATCATGCTTTTACGGCTTGATGTGACATGATGGTGCATTTGATGATGTTGTGGCATGAGGGTGGTGCAATGCCCCAATGTACTTAGTTGAGTATTTGACGATGGGGATGACTTGGAACCATGAGGATGAGGATGACCTAGACTTTGGAGGATTTCTCAACCTACTTCACCCTCTTTAAGGGACGTTGGAGGCTTTATTATTGTTATCTTATATGTTATTGGTCATTTTGGGGGTTGGCCTAAACCTATCCACCTTGTAAACTTAATTTTAGACCCTTATTTTGTGGAACTAGTAATAAAAACGAATTGGGTTTCCTCTATAAAGAGGCAAATCATTTTTCATTTTAGATCATAACTCATTTTCATCACTCATCGTGGTTTCTCCTCTCTCTTGAGGAGTTCGCTCTACTTTTGTCTCTTGTGCATTTTTGGAGAAAAATGTGTGATTTGTCAATTGGGTGGATATTTAGGTTTGAGGAAGCATTTCTTGTGGATGAAAGGTGTTTTCTATGGTTTCTATGCAAGACGTCTTGGTTGTAAGTGGATAATCTCTCCTTTGCTTGGAAATTTTGCATGTTATTGTTCAAGGTTATCATTAAAAACCCTAAACCCTAATTTCCCTTCGGTGCTTTGCAAGGATATTGGTTGGAGATTGTTGAGACTCCTCTAGCTTTCCATCCTTGTAGGATGACTCCCCTAAGGATTGTTGAGACTCCCTTAGGGCATCGACCCCCCTCCCTTGTGATATTCCAAAAGGTTATTTTCAAAGCAAATAACATATACAAGGATTGTTTGGGACTCCCTTGCTAGACGTTCTAGGGCAACATAAATCTAGAGATTGTTGAGACTCCTCTAGATCTTATTGTCTAGCTTTATCCTTGGCCTTTTTCCCTCTTGGATTCACTTTCTCCGTTGATTCCATTTCCCAATGATCAAAGGCACTAGTCCATTTTGATATGATGAATTAATGTTTTCTACGATCTTTCTCTAAATCGCTCTCTTTATCTCTAGTTGTTCATGTCTAATGCAAGCAATTAATGTCATAACATTGATGAAATAAATTGTTTAGCTTATTGTTGTAATACATTCTTTGATACATTCATTAGGGATGCAGTCATATTGTTGATAACTCTCTTATAACTCAATAATTAACTATGGAAAATCTTGGGTGATGATTATATATTAAAACGCTAATAAAGGGATAAATTTAGAGCTATTTATGTGATGATTTCCATGGTTAAATATTGTTGTTGTTATAAAAGTAAAGCTACAACCATTAGGGATACATAAACCTTGTTGATAACTCTCAATTTACTTGCTAATTCACTATGGAAGTTGTTGTCTAATGATCGGATATTGATCTATAAGTTAAGGGCTACAACTTGGCATATTCATTTCTTAAATTTAATAGTGAATTCTTGTTGCTATAGTAAAATTTTGCTACAACCTTTGGGGCTATTATATATTGTTGATAAATTTCATTATGCATCCCTTTTAACNTTGATCTATAAGTTAAGGGCTACAACTTGGCATATTCATTTCTTAAATTTAATAGTGAATTCTTGTTGCTATAGTAAAATTTTGCTACAACCTTTGGGGCTATTATATATTGTTGATAAATTTCATTATGCATCCCTTTTAACAATCAAAATAGTTGTTTAAATATTGCATAATTATCTACTTATTAAGGTCTTTCATCTAATATCACTACTTGTTGATTTTGATGGTGAAATATTGCAACTGAAAAGGTTCCTTCAAAGGCCACATCTCTCCATTAAAGGTGCAAGCAACATCAAAAGTCATGTCTCTTTCCCAAGGGTTATGTCTCATCACCATCAATGCCAAGTCATTGTTGGAATATACACCAATACTGAGAGGGGGTGAATCAATATTGAACAGATTTTAACCACTTTTTCTTGTTACCATTTAATTAATCAACATATAATCAGTCATAGGCAATACAAAGAATTAACCATGTCAACAATATCGACACAAAGTCAGAGTACACAATTTATTTTACGTGGAAACCCAATTAGGGAGAAAACCACGAAAAGTGTTTCTCATTTTAAACAAGAATTGCATTCTTTATAGACTCCAACCTATGAGGCACCACAATCCCCGAAGCACCAATCCTTGAAGCACCCACCTGTTTGCTTATTTTTCAATAAGCTAGGTTAAGCATGTAGTTCATTTCATTTTATCATGTCTTAACCATAAACAAGAATGTTGCAGCACCAAGATCACAAGAAGAAAGACCATGCACAAGAACACAAGAAATATCCTAGGAAACCCTTCTCAACAAGGGAAGAAAACCCAGCCAAATCCTTTGCTATATTCTTCAAGAGAAAGACCTTTCACCACCAAGAATGACCTAGCACACAATAGGGTGCTTCATCCCTAGAAGACTAGTGCCGAAGAGAGGTGCGCACCTTTTCCCAAGTAGATGTATTTGCTGTAATTTCCAAACACACAAGGAAGATATAATTCCACAAGGGGGAATCATCCCTTACTTATATTAGACTTGTCCAATCAAAAAATACGTCTATTGGCTCATCAGGGTTGACCTCTCTAAGTCACTTTATATTTATTATTATTATTATAATTAATATTAACAATATTAATTATATTTTTCATTTATTATTAGACACATTAAGATAGGGCTTACCTGTACCCTTTACATAACAATTAGGGTTACAGGTACGTCTAACTCTTGAAAAATATATAGAAAAGGATATGATACACCCACTAGTGTTAATCCACCAGGGGCACATCCATAGGGATGCCATAGCTCTGATTCACCGCATTACATAGAAGAACCGGATATTCACACGTTCACCTGTGCTCGTCCACACACACGTATGCTCTACAGATCTTCTTTCCCACTGCCTCACACAGGAGAATCATCTAGAGTCTTCTCATCAAATCTGCTTCTTAGAGGAGGCTAATACATCATCTTCATTTTTGTTCTCATGACGATGCACCCAACACTTTGGGATTTCACATGTTCACCTTGTGCTCAGCCATGGGCACGTCCTAACTCAACATATCGCCTTTACCACTGGATAATCATTTGGAGTTCTTCTCAACTCTCTAAATGGAGGAGGTCATCTCTACGTTCCTAGCTCTATCTCAGGCAAGAACCATGCACCCTTATTAGGGTATTTCTCTCAGGTTTGTAAGCTGAGAGAAAGGCTTCACATAGCTGCAATGATCCACACCTCACAGGTTTGTAAGCTGGAGAATGTATCACATAGATGCAATCATCAACATTGTTAATATTTTTAGGACACAAATCCTCACTATAAGCACCTACTCATCATTTGCATACACCAATCTTCCATGCACCAACCTTTCAAGAAGATGAGGATACAAATCCTCTCCCTAACACCACCTTGCCACTCTCACTTTTTTTTTTTTTTTTTTTTGGCATCTTTTCTTCAAAGCTTCTCTTGTCACAATCCACTTCTCCCACTCCTCACTCATCCATAAAAAAAACATGGAATCATTATTTGTACACTACCTACCTCCACGGATTTGTCCACTTACATAAGGAAATCATGCTTAATAGGTCAGCTCTGAGTCCTCTTCTTTCCTTCAAATCAGGCTATCAAAATACTTCCAAGAAAATGGGTCCCAATCTCCTTCTATCGCAGGCCATCTATTTATTGGACATAGCATACATTTTGACCCTCAACATTCATCAGATCATGTTAAGATTCAATCTCAACCATTGATCTATTTCATTGTCCACCAAAACACATAATATGTCCTCAACATTCAACGACCCTCCAATCTATCCTTGATTTGATCTCGATCACCAATCTTCTTATCATATCAAGACCACGTGTAACCTCAATGCACATTAGTCATCCAATCTATACCTCCATTCAGTCACAATCGTCGATCTACTTACGTGTCCTAAAAAACACACCATGCAACCATGACGCATAGAAGTCATTCGATCTGGACCTCAGATTAATATCGACCGTTTATCCAGTTCTCACATAGTTCAATCCTTTAGCTCATACCCACCATTCGATCAGATCTCCAATTAGCCTCAGTCATTGATTTGTTATCTTGGTGGTTTCACCAAGGATCTAAGTAATATCTTTTCATACCTCCGCGGCCTCCAAAATGTACCTTCACGCTATGTCACACTCATTTTTCACCTATACTTCGATGAATTTCTAATCATTTATCCGTAGGTATAAGGTATATCTTTTCATACTTCCGCGGTCTCCAGAATACACCTTTGCGCTCCACTGCATTGACTTTTCACCCATACATAGAAACTTTTCTAAGTATTTCATTGTGAGTCTATAAGACATTATGAATCGTCAGAACTCTCACCCTTTAGGCCATTCGATCTGTGACATGTGGTGACCTCCTGGGCTGTCGGATCTCTCACCCTCTGGGTCTTTCTATTTGTGACAAGTGGCGACCTTCTAGACCATCCAATATATTCTTGATACTTAGTCAATTTCTTCGAATTCTCTTGGTACTTAGTCATTTTGATTCTTAACCAATTATTGAAATTTCACCACGGGACACAGGTCTACAACATCTCCTCGATTCTATATTTGTTCCCTCGTTCGTCTGATCAATTCTTGACACTTAGTTATTTTTCAAGATCATCATCACAGGTCTGTAGGTTCGCACCCATTTCTTCACATACCCCCAATTCTTCATCGCTCCGCAATGTCTTGATACTTAGTCGATTTTCTAGATCTCTTGTGATAATATAATAGATGAGGTGGCTACCATGTGGATGTCTTCTTCATGTACTAGATGACATACACATGGCACCATATGTGGCATCCACATAACTTCTTATTATGGCATTAACATGGACTCCCTCTGATGTGGCACTCATCTAACTGGACATGTGGTGTTGATGTGGTTGTTATCATGGCGCTGATGTGGTTTCTATCATGGCGCTGATGTGGTTGCTATCATGGCATTGACATGACTGCACTGACCCACCAAATTTCAGACCTCAATCTTTGATCTTAATAGTTGATCTTTGGATATGAATGGTTAGGATTTAACCTATTCTTGGTCCATCATTCTCTCGACAAACTTTAACTTTGTGTGCAAGGTTTCGTGACTTGCATGTTTTTATTCAAACAATGTAGTACTAATTTTTCATCATAAATTCTTTGGTCTTGCTTTTTCCCAACAAATGTGGGATATATCGTTTTGTGAAAAACAATTGTTGCACCTTCATACTTCAACTTTGGTTCCCTTAACATACTTATTTTTGTAGATAGATTACTTTGTGTCATCGAGCTTTATCGATTTGTGATCACTCTACCACAAATCTCTTTACCTCCTCAATTTCATCCAGTCGCCATTCTTCTTTAAATCTGTGTAGACAGAGTTCAATCTATTTTATTTACACACAATTACTTCATCTTCATGGAAAACAAAGAACACTTGTAGAGATTTTAACATTGCATAGTCATCACATAGGGGTGTTCTCTTCCTCCTCTGTCTAGATCGACTAAGATTCTGGTCGCTTCCTCTGTTTACATTTCATTCCTTTTTTCCTTCATGTACATTGGGTAGATGTGCAGTAACTCATCAACTGATGGAGTCTCCCCCTATCTTTGATATTTTCTTCCCTTAACATCAATGACAACACTATTTCAAACAATCATCATCAAAAATCATCCCTCCATGCTAGGTCAAATCAAGCCTCATCAAAACATGACGTCATATCCACATGTGGAATGCCCAAGGGATAAAGTGTGACATCATAGGTGAAGAAGGATTCATAACCTCTCCAAATAGGTGTGTCATTGTCTACAAGTGAAATATCATAGAAAAAAAACCCTATTATGCTTTGGGTGCCTTGCCCAAGGTGAGGGGATTCCTTCCCTCTGAGTGACCATCCAACTATATCTACAATATTCAAGCTCATCTACTTAACATCCAAGGCCCATGAGGCATGAAAAGGTGAATAAAGAAGGGAATATATGAGAGTATGTAGTTTTTCAACTCCATATGGATTTCTTATTTCAAAATATCATAGAAAAACAAGAACATGTACTTGAAGACAATCTTGATAATAAACAAAAACAACAAAGTTTTCACTATGTTACTTAAAATCAAGAAATCAAATGCATTGCATCAGAATAAATGAATTCAAGTAAGAAAAGAAATAGAATAAGATATGAAAGAGGATCTTACCATCAACATGCCTTTTCCATTTAGTATCAATATGGAATATAAATTGTCTTACAATGGATTTTACAAAAAGTTCCTTGAATGCCCAACTTATCGACCCCTTACTTCTCCTTCTACCCTATTTATATAGAAAGAATACATATTTATCAAGATCCAAAAGAAATGGATCTGAAAACCTCCTCATATATATTTAGTTTCTTGTTTCAAATAATCAAGGAGGAGATTAGATCTGATCTCCAAGTCGAATTGATGAGGTGGCTCATCAACTGTTGTCCATGAGAGTTTTTAGGAAAATAAATCTGGAAAATTCCTGAAAAATATGGTCCAAATATCTATTCGTATCTCCAAAACTATGATATTTGTGTAAAAAATGAGAGAGGTTTTTGTGAAGGGGCTCGTTCCCAACAAAAAATATTTTGGTTTCCAAAAATTCATCTCCAGCTATTCTGAAACCTTGTCCAAAATTAGTGACTAAAACGATAAATTATTTATTGTGAAATATCTGAAAAATAGGCCTCAAAGATATATTTGAATCTCTTAAAATGTGATAGATGTGTAAAAACCAAGAGAGTTTTTTGTGAAGGGGCCCATTATCAACAGAAACCTATTTTGGTTTCAATGAATTCATCTCCATATGTTCTAAAACCTCTCTTGAGGATAAATACTAAAACAGGTTAAAAACAAAGTATGTATGTATTGATTTCTGCTCTTCTTATTTTTTGAGGTTGTATAAGCCAACTATTGAGACACCATATGAGGTTCATAGAATGGGATATTTCAACTGTGAGGCAGATGTTGTGGTACCATAGGTCCACTGTATTTTATTCTAAAGAGAGCAGGTGATATAGAGAAAATAAAGGTAGATTGTTGGATGACAGAACTGAGTAATTGAGCACGTAAAACTACAACATTTGCAACACCGCCATCAAATAAGTCGTTCCCAGTACCACTGACTGAAGAAATGCATGTATATGTAGTGCTGCCATGAGAAAACATAGCTACAGTTCCCAAAACATTTCTCCATGTTGTGTTAGTAGCTCCTTTACTTTGTCGTTTTTCTTCCTTGCTTTTACTTTAAATTCTAGATATTCCTCTATAGGGGCATGTAAATTCAAATCTATAGTAGCTTGGGGTTTTCTTAATTTAATCACATATATATTTAGAACATATCCCAAAAATAAGGTCTTCATCTTCAGTGCTGTCGGATTCTCTAGTTTTGGGAAAGTCTTGCATCTGGTCTAGTTCTGGAAAAAGATCATTTATGTCATCATAAACTGCATATGTGCCCTTAAATACAGATTCAGATACTAAAGCTGATTTTGTAGTTTCTCTGGTCACGTGTCTTGTAGAGTACCGTGCAATCTTCTTCCCCTTTTCTTGTTTCTTCTTCAAGTCCTCATATTCCTTCTCTGTTATGTGTAAAGAATATGCCACTACCTGGTTTTTGATCTCTTTCTTAGAATCCTCTGAATTATCTTCTATAGTTATAAGATTCTCCTTCTTGATGGAAGGATGAAACAATGCTTTTGAATTCGGTCTAAATTTATTAACAACTCTTGTAGAATTTCTTCTAGGGAATTTAGGTACATGTGTTTGCCTTTTACTCTGTTTTTTACCCTTTGTAGTCTTCTTACCTGTAGAATGTTGTTTCTGTTTGACAGGAGTTTGAACTGGACTTGTGGTGTAAACTTCATATTCATCAAAATCCCTCTTTATATCGGGATCAGGATAAATATCAGTCTCTTCATTCATTTTAGGCTTCTTACCTCGACTAGTAGTTCCTTTATCATCATCTTTACCTACAGGAAAATCACCAATATCTTGTCGGGTTTGTGATTTTCTCTTGCCAGCACGAGTTACCCTAGCTGCAGGTGAATCTTCTTTCAATAAAATTTCGGTGGCTTGAGAAGTATGTTTCTCTTTTACAGGCTTTGTCCCCTTGAAAATTTTGGATTTGGTTGATTGTAGATTCGGTTTTAAGGACTGGGTCATATATAATATGACAAAATTCCAACAGATGAAAAAACCCAAACTACTCCCCTGGATTTTCTGTTGTATTTGTGAGACCATAATCCACTTGATTTCCTTGAAACAACACATGAACATCACTTGTTTTATAATAGTGAATGACAACATCTTGGATAAGCTGATTTCCTTAATCTATTTCTCCTATATCAGATTCATACTCATAAAAAAATGGGCTCACAATTGCATAGGCCAATGAATGCTGATGTGAAATTCTTCTCTTCTCCAATTTCATATTCATTATATACAGGTCGAATATAAAAAAAAATTGAATTTTTAAATTCACAATTTTTTTTTTCATTATGCTCTTCAAATAAAGAACACAAATGAACAACCTGGTCTTTTGGAACAAAAATTTCATTATGACAATCCAATAAATTTTTTGTCATACTATCCATGACACTATCATCAATAACATCTTGAAAAAATTCTCCTTGAAAATAAGAATGAGAGTAAGTTTCATGAATGATCAAATCTTCTTCATCATGATAGGATGGAGACTTTTGATTGATTTCAACTCGAAATGATAAAAAAAATTGTTCACCATCAATATAATTTTCAAGAATTTATTCACTAAAATACTTCCCTTCACAAATATTTCCAGTAGAAAATTCTTCACGAAGAGACCCATCCGAATGGCCATCAAAACTGTTAGGAGAATTATGAGAACATTCCAAAATATCTTCACTGATCTCATCACTAAAGCCCTACTGATTTTTTTTTCTAAGAGATTTAAATTGATCACAACAATCATTCAAGAGGCATATGACAGGATAAATCATCTTACAACATGAATGAAAAGTAGCATGGAAGTCATTTAATGATGAAATACTAGAAACATGAGGAGATCAATACCATTGTCTCACCTCTCCTTCCAAGGAGTACATAAACATCTTCAACAATACATCTTCATGATGAATATCAAGCTGGTCCATGTATTGATGAAAATCAGTCAAGTGTTGTGTAGGATGATCGTGATCATCTCCTCTGAACCTTGGATGTTCCGAGATCTTTTCGTCAGGTGACTTATTAAAGAATTGCATAAAATGAGCATAAACTAAAGTACACCGCAAGTAAGGAAAAGCTCAAAAGGAAAGAGACATAAGCATGCAATATGAACATAAAGAACTTGATAACGGAGTTCATCCCTGGTGGAATATGTCTCTGGGTCCTTCTCTCAAATGGGTAGGTTTTTTTATTAACTCCACAAAAGAATTGGGCAAAATACATAAGTATACCTCATTTTGGAGTTAAGCTACAAAATATTTGCTCAGATCAGAAAACTAACATCACCATTGCGTTCTTGGTGCCAAGTTACCTAAAAATGATTGTCTCCATGCTTTGATCCGAGTGTGGAACTTTCAGGCCCAACAGACACCCCTGCCTCAGTTTTCGTGGCCTACCTCTTCAATAAATGACTGAGAAAATATCGAAATGCGTGCCAAAATCCGTGTTAAAATCTGTACGGGCATGCTTTTGGTTTTCCTATGTTCCCGTACACTGGCGAACACCCCTTTTTATATAAAAAATTGGCGGTTATGCAATAAAGAGGGCGCTTGTCGTGTTGGTAGTTGGAGCTATATTTAGAGCGTTTGTTTGGCAGAGGTCCCGGGATCAAATCTCGTGGACTCCCCTTTTAGCATGTGGTTGCAACTAGATTTGGTGCGCACGCTAAATATGGCGGGCAGTTACTAACTGGCTAGAATGGCGGGTATCCATATATGGCATGTGTTTGAAACATGGTCGTGCGGTTTAGCATATAACCAAGGGTTGGGCCAAAGGCCTAGCCCCTTTTCTTTCCCGCCCACATAAAACATTAAACTTAAATAATATTCTTGTCATATTATAAACAAGAACTACATAGTGGTATGTTGTCTAGCACGGATTTGTAAGGCCTTTGGGCTAGGAGGTTAGGAGTTTGACTCTTGGGGAGTCATGTAATTTTACCACTTGCCAACTAGACTGGAGGGGTGCCATGTGGCAAGCCACGACTAGGCCATGTGGCACCATAAAAGTTTCCCACGAAAATGACACTTGTCACAACCTAATTCACCCACATGTTTTCCATCAAACATGTACGACCTTGCCATGTCATCCCATTCCAACTCAACACTCTACCACATCAATTGTACGAACGTGCTATGTGTCACCCTTGCAGTGGTGACACGTGTGACCTTTACCTTTTGACTTTTTGATCAAGTTTGACTTGAACTTTGACCACTTATGTATTTCGATCCGTAACTCCATTTGACGAGACGTTTTCTTCGTTAGAAATCTTGCGATGTGCTCTTCACGACCATGTCATTTTAACTGAGTTTTGGGAACTTTGATTTTTTTCCCTTTCTTTGTTTGCTGAAGCCATTCTGAGCGTCTTGAGTTGTTCTTAGCCTTCTCTGGATCCTTTTTGGATCACGCCTTCCCACTGAGATATTTTTGGACCACCAAAAGATTTCATCAATCAACTGGTAAGTGAGGGAAGAGTCCCCTCACTTTGTCCTTCTCAATCCACTTTGCCTTGCTTGGATGTGTGCCCTTTAATCTCAATCCACGAAATTTTTTCCTATATCATTTGTCGGTGTTAACGGCTAGTTGACTAGTTGATCTATATATACTCGACTTTAAGAGACTTTGCGATGCAATTTCTATAGTTGCGACACTGTTCATGGATTTTGTTTGAGCTGTTTATTTTTTTCGTCACCCACTGGTTGAACAAATCCAATTCTTGATATACATAGCTCAGATTTTGAACTTGCAAGGTTAGTATGCTTTTTTTATTGGTGTACTCATTTAACTTGTAAATTTTTGTTCAAATGTCCAAATTTCATGTAGCTTGTTTTTTCCTTGATAATATATTATATATGTAGTACCATATTTCATGTCTTTGGTTTTCGGATCTAGTTAGTATATTCTATGGAAAAGGGTATGTGGATTCCATAATATTCTAGGTTTATGGAATCCACATACCCTTTTCCCTTCAATTGTAGCT